>PVHY01015699.1:0-35453 GCA_004024945.1 Uropsilus gracilis | reverse complement strand
TGATTAGTATATGTGGTTGTTATGGTATACTGTCTTCTCTTCTTATAAATTATGCCTTATAGGCTTATTGGACAACACCTCAATTCTGCGTTTCTCTAGGAGGAGTTATGCTTAGTAGATGTTGTAGGGCTTCTTCTGTGTTTCTTTATGGAGGAGGAGTGTAGGTGTCTTTTGTTGTTGTTCTTTTTTATTCAGAGTCCAGTTGGGTTTTCTTCTGCGCGGGGGCCGCGAAGCGGTCCCGGCGCTTCAAGTCCCTCTGTGGCGGCTGGGCTGCTGGCTGCTCCCCGCCCCCACCTGGGGCTTGGATCGCTGTCCTTGTTCTTGGGGCTGGCTGGGACCTTTCCCTGTGCAGTCGCTCCAAATTTGGAGCATGAAAACGAGTCCTTATAAACACTGATGATTCAGAGCCTTGTTTTCCTTGAGAGGTCCTTCTATCTTAGTGAAGAGTTGACCAATGATCTCTCCATTACATTTTCTGAATACAACAGCATCTGTTCCAGAACTCATTGGTTTCCTGGGAACTCGGGCCATTCTAGTCCTGTACTATGTTAACAACACTTATTTTCTTCTTTGTCTTTAAGCACACTGGACTTAATGTTAAAATATCTCAATTTTAGTAACAGCTACTTTAATTATTATGTTGTGATTGTCTTAGTTTTTATTTGATTTCAATAGACTTCAATTTCATTTAATAAGTGGAGACTAATCATTGCTACTTCAAGCTGTTTTTATAAGGGTACAATGATATAGTACATGAGAAGACTCATGTACTTGATACAAGGAATAAACCATGGAATGCTACATTATTCATCTAAGAATATGAGACAGAGGAATATTCATTTAAATCATCTTATGATAAGTTATTATTTTCATAGCAGTTATATCACTTAATTAATCTTGAGTGCTTGTAAGTAATTATAGAAACTGTACTCTGCCACAGATTTGCATCTCATTAATGTTTATATTTATTTTAGAAATATTTTACATAAGTTGCTATTGCTATTTTATATATTATTTCAAACTAATAAAATTATTAAGAAAATATATATGAAGCAGCTACTGATTTCAAACACTATTGACCAAGAATGACCAGTGTCTGAATTAGGCATTTTACGTGTATAAAAATAATAAGGATAGAGTGAATCAAAGGAATTGATATGTACCTGGCAGTATTAAGTCATTCGTCATCATTCACAGCAATCTCCATCATACTTTATATTTCCATAATATTTGCATTTATAGCATGTTTTCATGCACTTCATCACTGAAATTCATCTTTGTAGGGGCACCATTTTCATTTTTCAAAATGAGGAAACCAAAGCTCATAGGGATTACATGACCTACCCAAAGTTAAGTATCTAATGAATCACAGACTCTGCTTTACAGGTTACGTTTATTGACTCTAAACAAACATTGAATTTTTTCTGCTATGTCAGATGAAAAATTCCAAATGAACTCTTCTCATTTGTTTTATTTTTCAAGTGTACTTTTTCCAAGAAATACCATGTTTTGTTAAAGTTTACAACTGAGTAAAACATTACAATAACTCCACTGTCCTTAATAGTATGCATCCTTTCTAATTATCCTTAGTCTATGCTAAGTCTATTTAAACACTGACCCAAGAAATTATTTCATTCCTTAGTGTCAAGAAATATATACAATACCTTAAGATAACATTACTTGTGTTTTTTTACAATCACTGTCTTTTAGAGAAAAATGTGGAGAAATGTAAAGAGATTTCTCACATAGCCCAGCTCCCACAAATATATAGTCTCCTCATTATCAACATTGCTCAGCAGAGTGGTACATTTGCTACAACTAATGAACATATAGTGATGCACCATAATTACTCTGAAGTCCACAGTTTACATGAGGGTTCACTCTTAGTGTTGTACATTCATGAGTTTGGACAATGACATGTATGCATCACATCATATAGAATATTTTTTCTGCTTAAAATTGTCAGATAGAAATCTTTTCTGCTTAAAAGTTCTGTGTTGTACTTTTTCATCATTCCTTGACTCTTCACCCCTGAATACCACTTTTTTCCTTATCTCCATATTTTGCATTTTATATCATAGATTCATGTAACCTTTCCAAATTGATTTCTTCACTTAATAATATGCATTAAAATTTCCTCTCTGTGTTTTCATGATTTGATAGCCCACTTTTTTAACATTACAACTATTTCATTATCCAGATGTAACCACAGTTTATCCATTCACCTATTAAGGGGTATCTTGGCTGCTTCTGATATCATGTGCAAAATGGGGCAGAGCCTCCACCAATAAGCCAAAGAGGGAAAAAAGTGGCACTTTTAAAATGTGGATTCTGCCACTCAGATTATTTCAGATTCTTCCCACTCACGAGTAGCAGTTGCCAGTCAAATTCAATCCAAACAACAGGGTTTTATAAACAAGGAAAATTAACCAGGAAAACAGAAAGCCCATAATGCCACAAGTAGCCAGTTATCTTACCTCAGTCATCATTTTTAGTCCTAAAGGTACCAAAGACACATGTCCAAGATGGTACTCCTTTGCTCTCCAAACCTGAGGGAGGCACTCTGCAGAGTCCAGTTTTTCCACTTCTTTTTGCTTATTCTCTCCCCAGTGTTTTGAGGTGCTCAGCTTTTCCAAGGTTCTTTAAATTTTCTTTCTTTACCAGGTATCTAAGTCCATACTGGCCACTCTTCCAATATGGCTCATTGCCACTTAAACTCACTCTTCCAGGGGGGTTCCCATCCAGCCTGACCACTTGGGTTCCTCTTTACAGGCCTGTCATTCTTGTCTCTCCCCTTCCCAAATTCTATGTGTCCCCCAGTCTCTGCTCCTTTCTTTTCATTTTTTTCTTCTTCCTCCTCCCCTCCTGAAAACCAGAAGTTCCAATTTCCTCTCATACACCCACTTGGTGATTCATTTTCTCTTCCTCACCCTGGCCTTGAAACAATAACCCTGGGGTTCTAGTTCCACATATTCATCAAGACTGCTCAAGGTTTGCAACAAAGTAAAAGAAGGAAATACTCTTATCAGGCTTAGGTCTTTGTATTTTCAGACACAGTTAATGGCAATGCCTAAATTTTAACACTGCCCATGTTGGGGTCACAAGCTTCACTTCTACATTTGGCAATGTTGATTAAAATTGCTATAAACATCATGTGCAGGTTTTATGTAAACATAAATTTTCAAAACCTTTTAGAAATACATATTAATCATAGCATTTTATTTCTGTAGAAAATTTGAATGCAGTAATTTGAAACAAAGTTAAAACATTTTGAACAAAAATTAGAACAAAACTAAAATAGTCCTATATCTAAAATATTTCAATATATTATATTGCTGAGAATGACCTCTTATGTTAAGTATTTTCTTTAGCCATGTAGTTATTATTGATCAATTCTAAAAAGGCCATGAGGGCTTTTAAAATGTTATGTTAAATTATTAAAGTGAATTCATCTATGTATAAGCATTCTAAATTGTCACTATTTGAATGCACATCCTATGCTGATTACTGTATTGGTCCATCATCAAAGGGATTACATCATTTGTTTGTCACAAAAACCCTGCCAATTAAGCCTAGCTATTCTAAAGTACAGGTGAGGAAACAAAGACTCAGAAAGATTAATTTGCCCGAAGACACAGATAATAAGAACTCAATATATTGAATGAGATGAATGAATGAAAATGGATGAAGCTTAGGCTAACTTAACAGTACCTGTACAAGCTCATCTGGTTTTGTTAGGGTTTCTTGTATGTTTGTTACGCACCCCCACAAGCATTGAGTGGTATTAACTAGGCCCCAAGATGAAACCCTTGTTGAATGACTAGTTATAATGTGACATAAAAGCCATTATTTTATTAATTCAAAAGAACCAGATCAGAAGGCACTGGCAAATTTCTTAGAGCTAGTAAACCATAGTTCTAGCCAGCTCAGTTGACAACCAACAGTGGGGATTTAATCAAACTGCTTTGCCTAATTGCATTTGTCAAGTTGTTATGATAAAGTCACACAAAAACTCTAATTTGAAAGGAAACTTGCAATCTTATGTTCATTGCTTTAAAATAATCAGGAAACAGTCTAAACGCCCCAAAACAGATTAGTAGATTGACAAAGTGTGTTACACACACATACACACACATGCATGTGTGTTCAAGTGAAGGAATATTGTTCAATTATCAAAAAAAAAGAAAAGTCCTTGCTATTTGCAGCAACATAAATGGATCTGGAAGGAGTAGGCAAAATCAGCCAGAAGGAAAAACACAAATAATAGATGGTCCTGCTCGTATGTGGAATAAAGGGAAAAAAGAATGGTCAAACAGAAAAACTTGTCAAACAGAAAAACTAAGCCTTGAAATCCAATCATGTTACTTGGCTAACCAGAGCAGGAGTGAAAGGGAGAAGGGGAGGAATGAAAACAAAGAAAGAAGGGAATACAGGGTCTAGTGGTGGACAAAGTGTTTTTTGGTGGTGGGTCAGTTAATTTACCCCAAATACCTTTTAGTCCACAAGTCCCAAATACATGTCCAAGATGGTGCCCCTCGAAACCTGCAGGCACCCTGCAATGTCAAGTCCTTCTCCATCTTTTCTTTGCTTCTTCTCTGTCCAGCATTCCAAACTGCTCCACTTCTCCAAGGGTCTTCAAATTTCTTCCACAATTGCTGATGCACAGATCAGCTTTCCAAATCAGTGTTCAAATTTGCCCACCTTGCTGCGATTCCATGCACTTCCTTTACCAGGCCTGCCTTCAGTGGTGTCTGGCCAAATCTCACCAGGCATGCCCTCAGCAGCCCCTAGCCACCCCCAATTTGCCATTCTGGCATCTGAATCTACTCTGGCTACTTCTCTGCCAGTTACTCTCCAACCATGGCTCCTTGACACCTCCAGCTCACTCTT
Source organism: Uropsilus gracilis (assembly GCA_004024945.1). NCBI lineage: Eukaryota > Metazoa > Chordata > Mammalia > Eulipotyphla > Talpidae > Uropsilus > Uropsilus gracilis. The sequence goes on along the minus strand of PVHY01015699.1, from coordinate 30,563 downwards.
CTAGGGGGCTTCCACTGACCATGTCATGTGGGCCTGTTCTCTCAGTCCACCATTCATATCTCTTCCCTTTCTTCTCTCTCACTCCTCCCTTGTATACAACCTCTCTTCCCATTTGCCATTTTCTCTTGTGGGTCTTTCAGACTCCACCCACCAGGGCATTTTAACACCCATACAATCTTTAACTGCATCGCTACCCTGTATCAGTTCCACAGTTCTTTTATGGAAACAATGATATAAAGCAATTATTAGCTCAATAAAAAAAATTAAGAAAAAAACAAAAACAAAATTTGGGCTTTAAATGAGCCTTGGACAGATCCATTACATCAACATAATTAATTGCCTATGTTACATAGAATTAACCAATATTTATAGTGGAAACAAATAAATATGATAGTTCAAATTATTAATCAAATACACAGTACAGCCATAAGCTTCTCATAGGGAAAATTCTGAATTTCCCAACTCTTGCTGTGATTGGATTAAGTCAAACAGACCAAGTGTCAGAAAACTATTAGAACACCCTTGACATCGCTGATTTCTTCATTTGTGGTAAAAGGAATTCACTGTCTCTAGAGTTCAATTTTCCTGACAACAGCATTTTTTTCAACAACAAAACATAAGTACAAATTAATATGTACCATCTCACTGCTTTCCAAAACACTGTTTAAAGTTTCTATGTATCAGACAAGATATTTTATAGGTACAATACAACATATTTAGTTTCCAGCAATGATGTTCAGAAGGCTCAGGGCTATATTTTTTCTAATGAAGTTTTCACTGATGCACTGGTCATACGTTTTCAAGGCCAACAACGCCCTTTTCCCACCCTTTTTATTTTGTATTGGTTTAGGTCTTTGTCATTGTCTTAGTGATGCTATTTTTCTGGTGCTTTTTTTTTTTTGTTAATGGTCTTTTAGAATCTAGACAATGTATAAATAATAGATGAAAGAATAATCTTTTACAAATCAGGAGTGTGACCTGCTGGATTTGTTTCAAATTATAAAAACTATTATTTTGATATGCAAGGTGAATAGGGAGAGGGATATTTCCCATATTCCTCTTTCAACATTAATTGTGCTCATCATTCTAATTCTTCCCAAAAGCATTACCTTTAGCAAATTATGTCAGGTGCATACAGTTTCCCCCACTTTGAATTCCCCCTTTGAATTTTGTTAGCAAATTGTCCAATTTTGTATTTGATTTCTACATATGCATAAATTATAATTGTTCAAATCCAAGAAGCCATCAGTGTGTTTAGCCTTTTCCAAAAGATTGTGTAAGTAGAATTCTATTGATGGGGGGAAAAATGAATCATGATAAATTATTTATTACAATGTATGATACATCCTAAAGATTTGACTGAGAATCTCAAAGACAACGTAGGACTTTATGAAGGAAAATCCATCATCAAGATTTGTACATTGTTTAAGAAATAAGCTCCCTGACTTACACCTAACACAGGTCATAGCATCCATCACCTGCAGTGATGGATGAAGGATATAAATTTCCATCAATGTACCACAGTGACAGGAGGTCAAGTGAATGCAATGTCTTAGAAATAAATAATAACTAGAAAACCAGTTTAAAGAATCTTTTGGTGTATATATATGTATATATATACATGTATATATATGTATATATATATACATATATATGTATATATATATATATATATATACATATTAAAGTGACAGAAGGACTCACCCATCTGCAAACTAGAAACTCAAATGGAAAAGGAAGGTAGGATTGGAAACAAGTTAACACAATCTAGAACTAGGTAAGATTCTGCTTGCAAAGGCAGAACTGTTTTTTGCTGTTTTCTTTTTTTTCTATAGGTGAACTTAGTAAATGGAATGTAAAATTTGTTAAACAATTTAGAAAATCATGATATTGCAACAAACCAAATAAACTTGCAAAGAACTATTGCCTCCATTTAAAATTTTACTATGGGAAATTAAATGGTATGTGGTTTTATATAAACTCTTTATGATTCACATTGTTGCAGTCCCTGTATGTCAGAAGAAATTGACTGCCTCAAGATATCACTTTACACATGCTTCCTGTGCCAAAGATTCTTGCATGAGCCGAAACCATAGAATCTATTTATGAGGGAAAATTTTTGAAGTTTTAATCATGCTTGGTGAGATGATAAAAGCTTCATGTACATTCTCATTTAATTCTCCTAGAAATCTGCTAATATATCTATTCCATGGTATAGAGAACAACTTTAAGAGGTTAAAATGAATTGTTCAAGTTCAAATAGGCATATGTGACAGAACTTGGAATACAACCCAGAATGGATTTTAAAACTTGGGTTCTTATAATATATTCTACTATAATCAGTCATGAAGTGAGCAAATAGCAGCTCTGTCCTTTCACCTTATTAAACATGGGCTGAGTTTGCTCTTTTCTGACTCATGGGGGACACTTCTGGAAAGTCTTATAGTTTCCATTTGTCAATTTTAAAAAGAACCTGTTTAAGAATCACATAATTGTAAGTTTGAATGCAATTTTCCCTTTCCATGGAAACCTGCTCTGAGAAGGGAGAAGGCTCTATTTCCTCTACTAATTAATTGCTACTTCTACCTTCTCCAGGTCAAAAGTTGAACTAGAAAAGTTGCAGACTGGATTTTCTTCAGCTGAAGTACCCCCAAAAGAAAGCTTACAGCAGACAGTCGTCTTCAGACAGCACTAGTGTAAAGTAAGTAAAACAGTCTTTCTTTCCTACAGAGGATCTTGTGGCTCTCCACAGTATAGTATTCACCACAGGGAACAAAATGAAGGAGGAAGAAAAGTCTACTTTCCAGATGGTCATCTGGCCCTGATGCCTTTGAGTATAGTAGATAACAAAAGCTGGTTTTCTTCCACTCATAGGGGATACTTGTGAAAATTTTTCAAAGGTCTTCCCATAACTAAGGGTTCTTATTTTGCATTCTTTCTATGTTGCTGAAGTTGCTGCTTATAAGTTTCATCTTGGTCCCCTTCCAATTTTCTTCAGGTCCATCATTCTGTTGCATTTTCCCTCCCAATCAGACTTCCAGGGTAGTGTTACTGGGGTAGAGGATCTACCCCTTTTTAAAAAAATTTTAAGTGGGTTCTCCCGCCTGCATGCAAGCAATTGCCCAAATTTCAAATGGCAGTATGCAATAGGGTGAACATACAGGTTTATTTACTGTAAGGGGAAATAAAAACAGTCCACACCTTCACAAGTATCCCAAACAGAAAGAAACCCCACTTCTACTTTTCAGGGAACTGTGTAGGATTTACATCAGTCCACAATCACCAAGTTATGTCCTTTCCTATTGGTTCTCCGTCACTCTCAACATGAGGTTCAGCTCGGGTCTCTCCAGTTGCACAGTGACTCAGCACTTCGCCAAGGGTCACCTCTCCTCCACCTTCACACAGCTCCCCACCCTTCAGGGTTCAATGCTGGGAGAGCACCAGAAGACTCTGCTTCCAGGTCCTTTCCCTCCAGGAACCATAACCTTTGAGTTCTCCAAACTTGCTTCCTATATCTCCTCCCCAAACTTCGTGTCCCAGAAGTTTATGTCCCAGTCTCTGCTCCTTTCTTTTTAATCCTGTCTCCCCCTCCTCCAAACCAGAAACCCAATTTCCTCTATACATCCTGTTGGTGCTTCATTTTCTCTTCCACACCCAAATTTGCAACAAAGTAAAGGTACCTTTAAGCTGTTGAGGCCTCTGTTTTTCAGACAAGCAAATGCAATGCCTAAATTTTATGAACAAATACACTGCCCATATTGGGAACAAATGCACTGCCCATGTTGGGTTCACAGCTTCAGCAGAACATTTAAAAATAATCAGTACCTAAAAACACACTGTCCACTTCTAACCTTTAAGGTGAGACACTCTTGGCTCTGAACAACAGAAGTACAGACCTAGACGATGTATACCTGACTGCAAATTTCAAAAGAAAGACATAACTTTCCTTCTCTAGACTTCCTAGGCAATATTTTTATAATCGAATAATTGATCAAATTTTTTACTGAGCTAATATTGAGGCACCCCATAGGACATTACCACCATATGAAACCACCATTGACTCACCCATATTCCACCACCATAAGCTATTGTGCTTTCATCCCTCTTTGTTTTTTCCTCCTTTGATTTGGTGGTTCAGTGCTATGATAAGCTATCAAAAGTTAGCTTTCCAACGTGTCTTTATCAGATTGTTAATTTAGTTACTTTATAGTCTACTTATTAATGACACCATTAGTATCTTTCTCCTTCTGATTTATTTTGCTTAGCATGATCCTTTCAAGCTCCATCATCCATGTATCTACAAATGGCATGAGTTTATCTTTTCACTATTTATTTCTTTTATTCTTTTTAAAAATTTCTTCCATAGATAAATGGCTGCTGGGATGTCTTCCCGCCCTCCCCCCCAACCCCTATGGTCCGTCCGTTCACTCAGACTCCTCTCTCGTTGTTTGAGGATTTGTGTTCAGTCCGTAGGTCTCTCTTCCTTTTCTGTGTTTGTGTATATTTGACAGGTGAGGGATTGTGTTCCTGGTACTCAGCATTCTGTCCGTGAAGGATTGTAGTCTTAGCTTTGCGTTGGGCAGCCTGTTCATGCTCACTTGAGGTTTAACCATGTGTTCTCATTGCTGGCTGCCTGGTATGTCCTTTGCCTCTTCACCCCACAGCTCTGACTTCTGGCATGGGGGGGGCTTGTTCCGAGTCCTTTGCTGTAATGAAGTCTCTCAGAGAGGGTAGGCATCCACCAACTGCATTTGTGGATGATCTCCACTCTCTCCATTTGCAGATTTGTTGTGGAGCCAATCCCCCAACTCTGTAGGCTTCCTCTCGCACGGTGTGGGGAGCGGACTCCTTGTTTTCTTGGGTGACATATCCCAAAATGGGGTCTTAGTTCATTCATTCCTGAGGAATTTGTAGGCACACTTTTGTGATAGGTCTTCATCATGGTTGTTTCTCCAGTTCATTGTGTTTTATGATGATCCTTCTCCTGCGTCCTGCCCAGCTGCATTGGCAGGATCCTTATCTTGTTCCTCACGCATTCTATATTACTGTTTGCAATGTCGGTTTTTCTTATTCTTCCTAACGACTAAGTGGAATGAGAGTGAACTGGAAAGACCTTCTAGACGCCCCCCCCCCCCGGTTTCCCTGACCCTGAATGGGTCTTTTTTTGCCCACCACTGGTCCTGTCCAGGTCTCTCTGACCAGCCCCGGAAGCCCTCTTATCTGCCAGCTTGCCAGCAGAGGGTGCTCAGTGGGTGCGCTATTGGTGCCACTGCCAGCCAGAGGCCGGCCAATAGCTGCTGGCACCTGCCTATCAGGGCACGCAGCCCCCACAGGCCAAGCAGGGTGGAGCTGGAGTTTATCTTTTTAATTGCTGAGTAGTATCCCATTATCTGCCATGTATCTATACCACATCTTCTTAATTCATTCATCTCTTCTGGGTTGCTTAGCTTGCTTCCATAGTTTAGCTATAGTAAATAGCACTGTGATAAACATGTGAGTATAAGTTTCCTTTTCAAATTAGTGCTTTTTAATTTTTTAGATAGATATTTAGGAGTGACATTATTGGGTCAAGTAGCAGCTCCATGTTTGTTTTGAGGCACTTTTGAATTGCTTTTCCTAAGAGCTGGAACAGTTTGCATTCCCCCAATGGCTTAATAAGATTCCCTTTTCCCCCCACATTCTCACCAGCACTTCTTATTTCTGCTTTTATATGTATGTATTTATGTACATATATATAATTTCTCTAATAATAAATGATGGTAAAAATCTTTTCATATGCCTCCTGGCATTTTAATATCTTCCTTGGAGAATTGTCTGTTTATCCCATTATTTTTATTGAGTTGTTTGAAGAATTTAATACGAGGTTCACTGCCTCCAACTTTATTCAAGTTCCCAATCTGCTTCTTTGAGTCAAGCTAATCATTTATCACTGAGATGGCCTGAAAAAAATCTTTCTTCTAGTAAAGACATCACAAAGTGGCCTCTTAAAACACATGATGAATTTTCTGCCTTTTATAATCTAACTTTGAAGTAAGTCATGGGCTAATGTTGGAAGAAATTCTTTCTCAATGAAGCTCCCCCAAGAATGGTCTAGCACCTTATATATAATGGGCATCTATAGCATTACTCACAGACAATAGCTTCCTTGACATTCTGAGACATTGAATCAGTATGTAGCATACTGCCTAATTAGAATTCCTCTTTTTTACTCACATTTGTTTCAATGAAAGACAAAATGTTCAAAATTGGCCCATAGGAATGCAGGAAGGTGGACATACATGGTAAATATATCCACTTAGACATATTTTGACTAAGTGCTACCCCTGCTAAGACAGTTAGATTCATGACCAATAGTATATTGCTAAAATAGTGACTAAAAAGTTATGACACAAATGTTCCACAATAAATGCATCCCATCTGTACAATGTTATGATTTATTTGACTTAGAATGGCCCCCAACTGTCAAATACCCAAAATGCTTGTTTGCTTAAAACATAGGTCTGCCAGAAGTTCCTGCAAGCATCACACTTAACTACTGACCTTGAATATTGGGTCTGAAAATATGTTCCTATTTAATATCTACTTTGTATATCTCAATGATTTCACATTTATTAACTCAATGTTGGGAAAAAGCTGTCTTTTTGATAGACATAGCCTATTAAATTATGTCCAATTTCTTGATAGTGTTCTTTTAATTTAAAAGAAGAAAGTTAAACTTTATGTGTCATGAATATATTTACCATCAGATAAGTCCAATTCTGTTCTTTTCCAATGTCTCTCTTTGGAATGAAACTGATTCGGTTCTCATTTTTTCTCTTGAATGCTTTCTTTTACTGACCATGAATTGCTTGAACTTACAAATATTGTGGGAAACCATAGTAAATGTAACATTCAGATAAGTATTAACTAAGGTGGGGCAGAACTATTCTAAGTTCATCAGATAGTTGTATAATATGGGTACCATAAAATTCTTATATTGAAGGTGTCTACCTACCTGTTCCTTTAAAAGTATGTCACATTTAAATTTATAAGCCTGAAAAACCTTCCTGATCAATGACATTTATGTTTTCTTTTCACCGGATGATTTTCCCACAACCATCTAAACCATGATTTGACTATTTTATTTTGAGAATGGCTGAGATTTTTTCTGTACTTTTCTTGGATATGACAGTCAATTTTCACATGTTTACACAGTCTGAACAAGGGCAATATAATCAAACCATAACCCTGGCCCATAGTATATTTTAAGTCTTAAAATATCCAAAAGGTAAAACCAAAATGGCTTTGAAAAACAAGTACCTATTACTACTACTAAGGAATGTTGTGTTTTTGCAGTTTTTACTCAGTTCCAATTTCTTTGAGAATTTGTAGATAACCAGTTTAATTCTCATTCTGTGATTTAAAATGTTTATTTTTTAAAAAGCACAACTTAAACATTGCCTGTAGACCTTCTGCCTTAGCAGGTCCAAAGTCAAGGAGACTCTTGGGCAATATCCAGGAAAATACATTGGATAAGGCAGTATATTAAAAAATTCTTAAAGTATAGTATATACAGTGTTATATAATCATTATATAATTGTTATAAAGAATATGGATAATAGTTACTTTAAAATATGTAAAATTTAAGATATCCGGCATTACTCTAAATGCATAACTGAGAATCTCCATAAGATAAACTAAACATCTCCTTACCTAATAATAATAAATCAATTCTTAGGCAAATATGTAGTGTCAACTAAACAGTGGCCACTACATTTTCTGCCATTTGACATCTGTCCAATGTCTGTCTGTCACTGACGTCATCCAAATGAGAGTCTTAATTCAAACCTGACAAACATGGATATGCATTACACTGACGCAAATTCTCTTGTTACATTAGCCTTGTTTACATATGCACAGATAATTTTATTCTTCCACTCATTTTCTTGGCCATAAGTGACCAAAATGACACCACATGAAAGGTATACAGCCAATTTATGCAAACATATTGGTAGGGTCAAGAAAGAGTTAAGTTGTTTGCAATTGCCAAACACCCTTACTTCTCAAAAAGTAAAAACAATGATAACTATAGTCATAAGTACTGACCACATTCAAAGTTATAATCACTATCAAGATGTCATAGAAATCATATCCTACCTTCTTGTCTACTCTTTTAGGGCAAAGAGATTTTAAGGAAATTTCCTTTGTCAAATCCAAATGATTGATTTTTGGTAGTAAACCTACAATGTCTTATCACCGAGAGGTTCATTCATTTCTTCCTTTAGGAAGTAAATTTATTCTAATTTGTTTTCTATGCAAGATTCCAGGTGTGCCATGGTGCTTGTAGGCACTGGAAAGCATTACCAAAGAGGGTTTGAGAATTTTCTCCCTTGCCTGTATCATATTGTTCCCCTTCTTTCTTTAGAGTATAAACAAACCATGAAGAGAAAGATGTATGAACATCACTTTTTGTGCTTTCTGAAGGGAAACATTTGTATTGTTTCCATGGTGTACAATAAAATAAATGAAGAATACACCCCATAACTGGCAGATGAAGTAGCCATTCTATTTCTATGCTTACAAAAGCAGCACAGGAGATGCAGGATTATGAACTTTTCTGCCTGAAAATTATTGAGAATAAAGGAATGTTATGGTATCGTTATCTTGTAAAAATATTGAAAACCTTACAAATTGCTGTTGCTGCTTCACTGCTCTTACCTCTTCCTCAATCTGTGCTATTTCCATTCAAAATGGCGTGCCCTGGACTGTTGATAAACAAGAACAAAATCATCATGGGAATTTATGTCAAAATGGCAAGGGAATGGAAAATCTAGAGTTCGGAGGATTAGTGGAGAGTGAAATACTTTTGTTTTAAATAGTTGCATAAATCATGACTCAATGTGAAGATCAGCTACTGCCTTATATATAGTTTCCTATATCTCCACTCTATACTTTAACATGCAGGAAGAGGAAGAGTGAAAATGCTGAGAAAAGGATGATTTTCATGAATTTCATGGTAGATATTTTATGACATTTTAACATGATGTCATAGTTCTAGTCCCCCAAAATGATTCAGGAAGTCACAATGATTGTCTCAGGATTAAAGCTCTTTGTCAGAGACAAGTTCTCATTTGAAAGATTTTCAATATTTTCTTTCCTACCTTTTTTCTTTCCTCTCCTCTTGCTATGCATCACCCTCTTTTCTTTCCCTGTTTTATAGTATTAGAACAAATCCAGGAATCTTTGTGTTTTAAGCTTCAAAATTTAATTGCATTTTTCAAGTCCCAAAGACTAGGAAATTGGAATAAATTTTTGAAGGTTTTTTGTTTTTATTAAAGTCAATACTTTTTATTTGTCTGTGATTGTCTTATTCTTTTTGCATACCATCAGGTACAGCCCTTTGAACTCCAGGACAGACTTTTCAGGAAATTATTTTAAGAACCATAATAAAAATCCTCTGCTAAAAATATTTCAAAAGGGATTCCCTGTTAGACTATATTCCTTCCTTCTCAATGTCCCTGAAGGATTAGAAATGACACCTAAGAAATTACAGTCCTCTACCAAGAGAGGCTGCAAAATCATCTAATTTTGTGACTTGTCAGGGAAGCACAGAGTAATGTGTGAATACAGGCAGTGTGAAGTCAGCTTTAAGTGGCAGCACTTACTTTTAGAATCAGTCAGAATATATATATATATAAACACATATATATGTATATATGTATTTATGTATATGCATATACAATATACATGTATGTATATACGTCAATGAATATGCATATATGTATGTACTTATGTATATATATAGTTACTGAGATAGCATAGTAAGTAGCACATTTATCTTAGTTTTGACTATAATGATTCGCCAAATCAAGACTGAACAAAGAATGTTAGCATTCTGAATATAGGGCTGAATTTAACTTATAAAATATAATTTACATTGCTTGGCACATAGGCCGTGCTGTGCTGGAGGTGGTGCTTATAGCTTGTCAGGGCCAGTTGTATACATCTCTTCCTAAATTTACATTGGTAACTTTAAATCAGCTGAAGTAGGTCTCCTCAATAGGTTCAGGACAGGCCTTTTCCAACACATGTCACTTTACCTGCGGATTATTTTGAACTGAGGTCAGTCAAGGTCCTGAAGACTCATAAGAAATTTTCACTACTGCCTAAATACCTAGAAAAATCAAAATTAGGTGCATTACACAGAACTAGTATTATTACCACATTAATCTTCTATTGAAGAAATCTGTCTATATGGCAAAACAAACATCTAATCACAAAGCAACTGGTCTTTATATGAGTCACTCTCTCACTATGTGAGTCCCCAATTTCTTTCCTTAAATCCCAGACCTCTCTTCAATTTTTAGCCCAAGATATATACCCCCAATTGCCTGGCTGTTTTTGGAATCCACATACATGAAGATTCTATAGAATTTTCAGAATCCAATGTATATAATTATATTTATTTTCCCTCTACTAATTTGATTACTAAACCAACCCAAGGAGAACTCAAAGGGTTGAGGGGGATTTCTCTTTCACTGACAGAGCAATGACAAGAATATTTACACCAAGAAAATCAGACCCCTCTGCCCCTCCCTGCAAGAGAGGATTTCTAAATATTTACCAGACACCATTGCATTTAGAGATGAAAAAGAGGAGGTAAATATGGCTCATTTTCCTACTTCATTACAATGCAACAATCCTACTTCACAAAAATATTAGTTTATATTTTGCACTGATATAGCTGAAATCAGCATGTTGTTTTCTGGCTGAAAGATTAACTTCTGAGACAAGAAACCACTCTCTGGGATATTATACTGTTGATATTGCTATTAAGTAACTATTGCCTTTTCTTGTGGAGGGAAATCAGTAAAAGAGAGAAATAAATTCAACTGTTGCAACTCCATGCTATTACTTTACACATTTAGTACCATATTTTTGTACCTTGATTTTTTTGGTTTATTACATTATTTATTTTGTTTTACATCACTATCTACCCTGGGGTTCCCCCACCACCTTATCACCCGTGAACCATCATCTAAGTCTTTTGTGCCCCTTTCACCCCCAATCTCCCCCTCCCCATCTCATGTTTATGCTTTAATTTTACTAAAAATTAGTTTTAAATTTTTCTTGTTTCTTAGATTGTTTCCCTTTGACCCAGAAAGAAAAAGAGAAATGATGGATGGTCTCGTTTATATGTACCTTGATTTTTATCATTTTATAAACTCAAAGACTCTTAGGAACCAAATCTTGCCTATTAACATATAAGACATTTACAATTTTCAACAATGTTTCTGGACTTCTATTACTTCATTTTGATATACATAAAATCTAAAGGGATTTTAAAATAAGAGGGAACCAAATCTTGAGGTTAAAATAATCAAAAGGATAAATCAGAACTCACCAGTTTATTAGGGATAATTAGTAGAAAATAGAAAACATATTTGTATTATGCGAAGAACAGAATAAATTGCCATTACAAGGAGAGATTAAGAAGATTGAGAGCAAGGGATGGCATCAAGGTCCAAAGTAAATTTACAGCGCAGATTTATATGACCAGGAGACAAAAGTAAAAGGAAACCTGATGTCATACATACTCTGTCTGAAGCTCAATAAGCAGTTTTCTCCCTTGTGAATCCCACTGGAAGAAAGTGCAGGCATTGTTTTCACAGATGGTTCCCAAGCACATCCCTACTTAGTCATCATTATGAAATTGGGTCAAAAATGGGCAGAAGCCTCTAACCAACAGGTCACTTTTAAAATGCGGCTACTGCAAGTCAGATTCCCTCAGGTTTGTAACATCCATGTGTAGCAGTTGCCACTTAAATGCAGTTTAACAACAGGCTTTTATTAACAAGGAAAATTAATCATAAAAATGGGAAGTCCTTAATGCCACAAATGACCAGTTATTTCACCTCAAATACCATTTAGTCTGAAAATTCCAAACACATGTCCAAGATGGTGCCCTTGCAAACCTGCAGGCACCATGCAATGTCCAGTCCTTCTCCAGCATCTTCTATTTGCTTCTCTCTCTCTCCAGAGTTCAAAGCTGCTCCACTTCACCAAGGCTCTTCAAAGCTTTCCAACAGATGCTGATGCACAAATCAGCTTTACAAATCTGCCAACTTGCTGCAACTTCATGGGCTTCCTTTACCAGGTCTGCCTTCTGTAGTGTCTGGCCACATTTACCAGACCTGACCTCAGCGGCCCCTGGGCACCCCTGGTCTGTTATTTTGGCATCTGACTTCACACTGGCTACTGCTCTGCCAGCCAGTCTCCCACCATGACTCCTTGACACCTCCAGCTCAATCTCCCAGGGGGCTTCCCTTGGCCAGGACATGTGGGCCTGTTCTCTCAGTTCACCGTTCTCATCTCTTTCCTTTGTTCTCTTTCCTTGATCCTCCCTTTCTAGACACCCTCTCTTCCTACTTCCCATTTTCCCTTGTGGGTCTTTCAAACTCCACCCACCAGGGCATTTTGGCACCCATACAATTTTTAACTGTGTCACTAACCCTGTATAAATTAATCATGGTGGTGGGTAGTTTGAGACTTGTTTTGAGTGCAAGAAGAAAAGAATTTGTTTTCTGTGGAGCTGAACCTGTAAATTCAAGAAAAGTAAAATAGTCCTCATTCATCCCTTTACTTTATATAAAACCTGCCTTTTTCCTTTTTTCTTATTTGCCCATTAATACATAATACTTAACATGTGACATATTTGTATAGTCTAAAATAGTTCTTATCTGGTGTGTGTGTGCTTGAGTGATTTTTTTTATGCTCTTATTGACACTAGCATAGGACCCTGTTGGGTGCTCATAATCAGTGTTAATTTTATCTTTTTCTTTTCCTTGTAGACTTGTATTGACTAAGCATAATAAGTACATGGAATAAATGTTATTTCTGTATGTATTGAATTCAATGAAATTCTTTTTTATAAGTCCTCTGACAGTGAATTTTTAGTTTTCAAGAGAGTATATTTAATTTCTTGTATCCATTAAATGGTTTATTATCTTCTTTATCTCCTACTTGGAATTTAGATGACTATCTACAAATGCCCATCTCTTTCCATTTCTCCTAATGGTTTCAGATTATTTCTAGAGTTTGTTTTCAGTTTTAGTTGCTTGTGGGTCAAGCAAGCTAAGCAAAACATACTGAACACACATGCCTGTAAGAAAAATGGGTTAAAGTCTGGCAGTTTCTTTCTTCCACACAAAGGAGGGCCCACAACACTAATACAAGCAAACAACAGATGGGTGTTGTATTTGCAATAGTGTATCCTTTCTGTGGTTATAGACATTTAGCAGTATGAAGAGAGCTAGGAGTTAAAAGGTTGCTATTACATCTCTCAGAGTTAGAATTTCTCTCCCTCTTCTTGCTTGTCTATGTGAATGGTATCCCCTGTCTCATAACAAAGGCATGTTGGGTAAGGTAAAGACTCCAAAAATCTTCTTCCATTTGTCCAAATAAACAATGAATCTATCTGCTCTGGCATGGTTGTGCAACAAAGTCCCATTCCTCCTTTCACTACTTCCACCACTATTTGTCTTTGGTGTGTGAATCTCAAGTTTAGGGGCAGTGTAATATGATGGTTGTATCATGAGCTCTGGGCCCAAATGATCTTGCTAGTATCTTAGATTTGTCACTAATTTGTTTTACTTTCAAGAAGTTATTTATACTTTGCCTAGCTTCGCTTTCCTTGTCTGTGAAATGAGGTTAAACTACAACTGTAGCTGTAAGAATTGAGATGATGTAGGTAAAAAGTTTTAGCATTTTCTTATAAATGGTAACTGCTAGTATTATTTTGAGAGTTTCTCTGGGTAGAACTTTACTGAAGTGGATCATTTTCCATCTTTGGTTCTCCCGAGGAGTAAAGGATGAATGGGGACATGGAATCAGTAAAAAAAAATCTAATTCCTTTGCAATTTGAATTCAAAATTTTCTCTATGTTTATGTATCATATCCCCTCCCTTGTTCCCACAGGCCTCTCATACTTAGAATTTACTTTCTTCTTTTTCTATTTAATAACTTCTACCCTCTATTCTCCCATAAATACATCTGAGGTCATGATATTCAGTTTCTGCACTATTGTTTTGCTAGAAAATGTTCTGAAAACCCAAAATTGTTAAGCAGTACATGATCTAAAAGAGATTCAGTCATCTACCACACAAAGGTAAAGGAAGCAAACACATAGTGTAAAATATACTAATAGAATTAGTGTGTATACAATGTATATAAGGCAACAATAAAATATTCCTTAGAATAGTTTCCCAGTAAAATCCTTCCAATTACTCAAAAACTTGTTGCCATAGTCCAGACAAACAGGGTTGGTCTGAAGTAGTCCTAAAGCTTGCCACAAGTCTAAAGCACCTTTTAGTGGGGAACCACAAAAAAGGGTTAGACAGATCTCAAAGACAGATTTAGAATTCAAATTGCAACAAATAATCCACCATTAAATCAAAGTAGTGACTTCCATTGTCCCTGCCAAAGACTAAGAGCAGTCTCTCCCTGTGTCTTTCACCCACATATCTTTCCCAAGTACATGTACATGTCTCTCTTTCACATGTTCTGTTCCAAGTTCCTAGGTGCAAGTCAAAACCAGAACATAAAGATAAGTATACCTGCCTTCCATGTGTTATAGTCCTCTCAGATCTTTCTTATTTGCCAGTAACTCCTCTGCTTAGAAAATCTAGTTCATGGCATATTGGGACTCATAATCCAAAGCAACTGAATGCATGTGAGGGAGGGGAAAATGGTACCCATTCAAAGATCTACAATGCTTCTTCCGTTTTCATAGCAATGTCTTCTTACCGTAACTCTATAGTATTCAGAATATCTCTCCCATCCTTCCAAGGAAAACCCCTTTAGTCTACCCCTAATACTCTCCATTCAGAGAGAGCATGTCTATTACACTCTCAACTAAGCTGTAATCTCAAAATGCCTAAGTCAACCAGATAGGTATGTGAGAATAGATAAATCCCACTTCAAAGAGTACTTTAATGCAAACCATAATTCATTAGTTTTCTCCTTTAGAAATAATATCAGTGAATAAGAGGTATGGAAATATAAAGAGTATTTCTATAGTTGAAGATAGAATGTGTGTTTTTTTTTGGTTTGTTTCTTTTTTTGTTTTTGTTTTTATTGTTTGTTTTGGTGTGGCAGTTATTATATTCCCCAAGACTACCATTATACAGATTTAAATATTGGGAGAAGGAAACAATGAAGTGGGTTCTTAGAATCTAGGCTATGATGATAGTATTAAAATTTCAAAATTGTTATTTGGCATGATGACTATGGTAATATTTTAAAAGTCAAAAATTTTAGACAAAATAGGAGTTGGGAAAAATTTAGACAAAATACGGTCTGTCATGCACATTTTATCCACACTTGGAACTATTTTTACAGATTGCATAAGACTCCAATAAAAAAAAAATCTGGTGAAATCAAGACCTTTCAATGTTATTTTTGAAAAGGACATTCTAAAACAATCAAAGAAAATTCAATGATAAACTAAAGTTCTTCATTTAGTTTGTTTTCTTTATCATGCAAAACTTGGTTCTGCCACTTCTTTTGGAGACTGAGAAGGACATTTGTTAATAAAACTATGCTTTGATGTACCTATTGCATAAATCCATTTCAACTTGATTTGAATGACAGAAAAATGCCCAAACAGTGAAGGGATACAATAAATTGGAGTACGTTTAGCTGGGAGAAAATATAAATCACTATGTTGAGTTTGCATTTGCAGTCAGGCTTTATTCCTGGGAATAGATACTTTATTGCTGCATCTATAATTAAAAACTCATTTTTCATTTGACATATAAATCTTTACTAACAAGGCCTCTTTAAACTTCTGCAATTTTCACGAAATGTGTGATTCCTTGAGATTCATTTCATACTAGCAAGATACATGTCACTGTTTTAAGCCTTGGGCAAAAGGTAAAAATCAGAAATAAGAGGTTGAATAAAACACCAAAGGAACATAAAATTGATTGCAGAATTAAGTGATAGTCAATACCAATAGAGTAGTTAGAATGAGTTATCATATTAGTTTAATATCCTTTAACCAAGAGATGTAAATAAAAGATTAGTATAAAAGAGAAAATTTCTTTAAAAGACTGGAAGAATTACATCAAAATGTTATTGCATTAGGGCACTAATAATCAAAATGACTTTTTCTTTTATCATTTTCACATTATTTAATGAAATTATAATCCTTTATAGTGCAAGAAAATAAATATAAGCTTAAAAATTCTTCTAGAGTATTTTCTTCTTCCCTTAGGAACATAGCTATCAAGTGTTGAAAAACAAAATTTTATAAACTAAAGGACTAATTTAGCTTAGCAATCCGTGAATCAGACAGCATTGTTGTAACCCAGGTATTCCAAGGGATATATACAAAAGAGAGAGTGTTTAGAGACAGAAAGAATTTGGAAAGTTATTTATCAAAATAAAAGGACCCTATAGTTACAAAATGCTTCATATTTAATCCTATTGCAGTTTCAGCCTCTCCTAGCAATGTAATCTCTATGCAGGCAAACTTGAAATTTTCTGACCAACATTAGTAAGGTACTCTGCCTTTTAGATACTTTCTGTCTCCCAAGGTAAAGTAGCATTTGAGGGAATTTTTTTTCCTCTACACCTTAGTTTCTTTCAACAGTAAAAGAAAATTAAATTGACATAGAAAGATTAGTTGGAGAAAAGTAAATATGTTTACATACTATTCTGAAATAAAGAGGGTAAGGGGTCTGAAAGTTCATATTCAGAAAGCTATTTAAATAAAGTCAAGCGTCTAGAGTACTCACTCATAAATAAGTAAACTACAAAACCCAACATGCTGAACATCCTTCCTAATAGGTGATGATGTTACCCCCCTAGCAAAATAAGAGAGGGTAGGACACCAGAGGTCATTTAATGGATTCTTAATCTTGAACTCAAGAAAGTATACATGGGCCTCTCCATCAATGCTTTCTCCATATTCCCTCTTTCTATTGTTCTGTTTCAGAATAAACCTTACTTTGTGGTTGAAGTTTTATTTGAGATCAATTGGGGTCTGTGACTTCAAAGGGAAGGAAAGCTATTTCCAGTAAGAGGAGAAGATCAAGTGTTCGGTAAGAGACATTTATAGTCATGCAGAAATAAAGGAATCTGTGAAAGAATCTAAACAAATAGGTCTTGTCAAATTTCCTCAATCTATCACATTTAGTTTATATTCATTAGAATTAACTTGGTAATATCTTGCCCCCTGGAAGAAGCCTTTGTTTAAATTTCTTTAGGTAGTAGTCAAGGCCTCTCTCTAAGTATGTTGGATTTAAATTGCATTTAACTTATCATAATCCCCATGACAAAATAACACCCGGGAGTGACATATTTTGCTCCCCTGAACATGTGAAGGCATTAATGAGAGGCCTCCCCGAGACACTCAGAGTGGACTTTCCAAAGATTTCAGAGCTTGTCTCCCTCAGAATGTGTCACTCTGACATGCAGATCATTTTAGGTTGGGGGGGGAGAGAGAGAGGGAGAGGGAGAGGAAAAGGAAGAGGAAGAGAAAGAGGAAGGGAAGGAGGGAGGGAGAGAGGAAAGAAGAGAGAAACTCTAAATAACTGACTCCCAATCAAAGTCAGAAAATTACCCATTCTTTCTTGGGCAAACTCCCAGCCAATCAGGCAACTCATCAAAAATGGGGACAGCTAAAATTTCTAAGTTTGTCCTATGTCTAACATAGGTCCTGGTGAGGCTCCACAAAAAAAGGGATAGTCAGGTTTCAGAGAAGTGGGACAGAAAGAAAGACCTGGAATTCAAAATATCATACAATTTACCAAAACTTTAAGATAATGACTTATTATCTCTATCAAAATGCTCAAACTGTCAGAACCAAGGACCAGGAATAGCCTTTCCCCCAAGTCTCTCTTCATTTATTTCTCCTTCATCCTTCATTTTGATGGAACTTTACAACAGAAAAAAGTAAGATAGAAGGTCTCACAAGGTTGGGAGGAAGGATGACCATTGTTAACCAAATCAACTATGGAGGTTTCAAGAGAGTTCTAAGGTAGGACTGAAACGATTATCAACCAGATGTAGGAGTAGAGAAGATCACAGATCTTGGCCGTCCAACCAGTATGATTCCAAGGTGATAATTTCCACAAATATTATAAAAGAACACATCTTACCTTGGCAAAACACAGCTCTTATTCTTTAAGATTGCCCACTTGTGTCTCTGCAGGCAGCACTTTTTCCTTTTTTCTTTTCCTCAATAAACTTGCCCTGTGCTGATGAATGGAAAGGTCTGTTAAGTTCTTTGTCAGAAGTACCCAAGAACCCCATGCACCAGACTTTATAATTTGAATTTCAACAATTCCTCATCCACATTTATGATGTATGTCAGCTTCACTCTTTCTTCCTTCCTGGGTACCCCTGTACAGTTCTTACATTCTGGGACAGTAGTCAAGATGTTCGTGGCGTGAAAGTGGGGGTGAGGAAAATGGTACCTGTTCTCATAGCCATGTCAGGTGTTCTTCGCTTTTTGCAGTGACACATCCTGTTATAAATTTCCCTCTTTTCATTTTTGTCATCATTGTATGGTGATGAAGATCTAGTAATGCAACATGGAAGATAATCTTCTCCAAGGGTCTAGTGGATTCATAGAAAATAATCATTCCGCAGGCATCCATGTACCTGTTGTCAATGTGGCAACATTTCTGGAAAATAGTCAATTAGTACTAACAAAGAACTAGAGATGTTAATAGTCCCAAGATTTTTATAGGTACCATCTATATCAAATCCTTATCATATCAAATCCTCTTTATACTTAGAGGTCAAAATAATATGAGAAATAAGGAAAGACATGCAGACATACAGCTTATAGACACAGAAAACACCCTTAATTTTTATTTCAGCCAGGTGGAATATCTTATACAACTGCAGTTTTACTTATATTTTTAAAGACACAGAATTTTCTCTTTGCTTCCTTATGAGGACAAACTCTAGTTTTCTGAGGCTAGATTCTATTCACTACTCTTCTTGATTGTGAAATCAGGTGCAAATTGGACAGAAGCCTCCAACCAACATGCCAAAAGCAGTACTTTTAAAATGTGTCTTCTGCCACCCAAACTATTTGAGGATCTTATCACCCATGCATACCAGTTTCCAGTCAAATTCAAACAGGGTCTTATTGATAAGGAAAATTAAGCAACAATACAGAAAGTCAAATAAAAAAGTCCTTAAAGCTACAAATGGCCTTACCCCAGTCACCATTTTTATTCCCAAAGGTCCCAAATACAAATGTCCAAGATGGTGCCCTTTTTGTCCCTCCAAACCTAAGTAGGTACTTTGCAAAATCTAGTCTTTCTTTTTTTGTCTTGTCTTTGTTTCTTCTCTCTCCAGTTTTCTGAGCTGTTCAGCTTCTCCAAGGTTCTTCAAACTTTTTCAACAAATGCTGATACAAAAATCAGCTTCCCAAATCCCTTGCTGCCTCCAGGTATCAGCTCACTCTTTCAGGGGGCTTCCATCCAGCTTGGCCACTTGGGCTCTTCTTTACCAATCCACCATTCTTGTATTTCTTCTTCTCAAAGTCTCTCTCCCTCAGTTTCTGCTCCTTTCCTTTTATATTTTATTTTCCCTCCCCTCCTGAAAACCAGAGGCCCCAATTTCCCTTCACACAAACTCTTGGTGATTCAATTTCTCTTCCCCACCTGGGCTTTGAAATAATAGCCCAGGAGTGCTAGTTTTGCATATTCATCAAGGTCAAGATTTGAAACAAAGTCAAAAAAAGGAAGTACACTTACAGTTTAGGTTTGTGTTTTTCAGACACAGCTAATAGCAATGCCTAAATTTTATGAGAAAATAACACTGCCCATGTTGGGATCATGGTTTTGATTGGAATGGTGATTTTACTCACACTAAGTTGTTAGGCTGTTTCTTTACCTAAGTCATGTATGTACTTGCAGAAGCAGTCAGCAAAGAGACAGAAGGGAAAATTTAAAACATAATACAAAAGCAAGAAATGAATAACCTCCCAAAAATCAAAACTGCAAAAATGAAGAAAAATAATTGACATCAAAATAAAAATCAAGATCTTTCCATGGATACAAAATTAATTCCCCAAACTGGAGAATGCTGTCTTCAAAGGACACATGTGTCCAGATGCTATCCTACAACTTAGACTTTGGAAAGGGTGAACAAAGTTTAGTTAGAGCAATTGCCAGTGAAGGCTCATAGCCTTATTTACTATCATACCATGTCCAGTATTCTTCCTGCAATATTGTAAGGCCAGGGTCTCAGTGGTGGTAGATGAGAAAAGAGGTCATGAAGCCCATGTGTGAGGAGTAGGAATAAAGTCTGTATTACAAGGCAGCAAGAGACGCAACAGCATTATCAATCAGTCTGTCTGCCTGGAGGTAGCAGTCTGGCCCAGTGGTTTGGTTGGCAATAGCAACAGCAGTGGTGACACACTAAGGCTCTGGTCACAGTGGTGACCCCATGCCCAGTGAGTGGCCAGTCAAAGCTTCCCATAACCAAGCTCACTCCACCCCAGCCAGTGGAACCCTATTAGCTTGTATATGATTTATAGACAAAGCCAGTAAAGGACCACATTTATGCTTATATTACATAAGTTTGTTTTCACACATGAACTATCCACTAAGGTTACATATTATTTGCAGTTTTCCAGCACATGGGACTAATCTCTAGACTATATGTTACCTATTAGGCCACCTGATTGGAAGGCAATGATGACAAACAGTCTGAGAAACTGAGAAAACACAGTCCCTGCAGATATCCTGCCATAAAAGCAAAATTAAAATCAAAGTACAAATCAATTTGCCAAAACTAGGGAGAAATGATATTTACACAAAACCCTATCTTGCATCTGGTGGTATCATAGCAAAAACAATTATCAATACTGGATGTGACTGTCTCATGCAAAACTATGTCACAGGCTGTTGTCCATATAGTTGAAGGTCCTGGACTGCTTTCCTGGTACCTCCAGAGGACTTCAAGCAAATCAAATAGAATGCTTCCCAAAACAGGCTTTCCTTAATAGGAAGTTGGAAATTGAGAATCTTTTCACTTAACAACAATCAAACAAATATAAATATGCCTTAAACAGGCAAAGTGAAAAAAATCTTTAATAACTACCCCATTCAAAATTAATTCAGATAAAAAGCCTTCTAATTCTTCTGATCCAAACTGTAGAAAACTCAGTCACTCCAAATATCCATTAGGAATATAATCAAAATCACCTGTTACCTCTCAATTGAAGACTTCATCTACCTTACTTGTTCTCAATCCTTAAGGACGAATATTTTATCAACCATAGTTGATATTTTATAAGCCATAATTGGCCTCAGCCTAAATTGCAAGAGTCACCTTAGGCTTATTAAGTCTGCAAACCAGCAGAGATGAAGGAATAGTCACAAACACATGTTCAAAGTTACAGAACTTAACATGGGCTAACAAAGATAGCACAAACTGAAAAGCGAAAATCTCAAAAGAAACCAGACTTCTGAATTCCATAGCATTCTGCCACATGATCTCATATGACCTCATGTGCCATTGTGGTAACATTCAACCTCCAAAGAAGAAAATTTACTTTGTCACAAGGCTTCAGATCAAATCTTTGACCTAGCAAGCTGAGGTTTCTACTCACAAACACCATCTTGAGAATACTTAGAGAGCAAAGGAGAAAAATACTCCCACACATAAAAATTTCCACACAAATCAATTCTCTGAACTAGTAATAAAAAATAAATTGTATGTTACTAACATCTCCATAGGTCAAATTAGGTCTTTCTAATTAAAGGATCAATAACAAATCTCATATCTGAAGCAGTTAACATGCTAGAGGAACAAAATGTTTATGTTAATGTTTATGATAATCAATACCATGGGGAAGCCAAGATCCCCAAAAGAACTGACTAAGCACAAATTGCTTTTTCCTAGTCACTGTATAACAATGTAATAGTAGGGGCTATATTGGGTCAAAGCAGAGTGACTAGGTATAGTACAGCTCCCTGTTTATGGATTTTCACCTTCAAATATGATTACAAGACTATTCAGCCTCAGAAATCAACAGTGGGGTTTATTTAACACAGGGGAAACAAAAACTAAGGCCATAAGTGACTGGTTAGCTCATCTCAGTGTCCACAGTGTCCAGAATTCCCAAGAAAAAAGTCATTCATTCAAGAATAGGCACTGTCCCATCAATGAGGATCTGGAGCTCTTGGCACACTTTCAAGCTGTGGGCCAGGAGCAAACTCCTTCCTGGTGGCAGTTGGGGGTATTGACAGATGGGCTCACTGAGATGACATCACTACAACCCACAGTAACAGTCCAAAGTTAGGCTGGACAGCCCCAGGGACTGAACAGAATAGGAATGGAGGCAACAGCACTGGATAGTATTGTCATGTGATCTGAAGCAGTGGACAACTCTTGTAGGTGATCCAGACAGAGTGCTAGTTTAGTTACTTGTCAACAGTGCTGTTTCTACAGCACTGTCCAATAATGTGAGTTACCTTCAGTCCCCAGAAGATGGTGTCAGAGACATCATATAAATGGCTCTATTTGAGTTGTTGAACCACACTGACAACTAACAGTTCTT
This sequence comes from Uropsilus gracilis, assembly GCA_004024945.1. Taxonomy (NCBI): domain Eukaryota; kingdom Metazoa; phylum Chordata; class Mammalia; order Eulipotyphla; family Talpidae; genus Uropsilus; species Uropsilus gracilis. The sequence continues at coordinate 7,993 of PVHY01015699.1, read as the reverse complement.
TGAGAATCCAGGCTCAGGACATTTGGTGTTCTTTTCAGGCAATGTCAGAGATAGTAGCAGAGGTTTATGCAATGGCCAAGTCTCTGCAAAGCTCTGAGTTATCTATTTTTCTTTCAGAGGTTGTAACAAGGTGACAAGGCTAAATTGGGGAGCCATGGACCCATATTTGTAATAAGAATCAGATGAACTAGAGGAACACCACTGTGGATGGAGACTTAAGAAAGCACTTGGAGTGAGGGGAGAAGTTTCTCCAGAGGAGAGTACAGGCACAAGAAAAACATGGGATGAGTGAGGATTTAATAATGTGTGCAGGGAGAATGAGACAAGCATGCCCAGACCGTAGAGGTAGAGGAAGGGGCAGGCACTGTAGCCGGGAAGGAGAGGCGAAAAGCCACTGGTTTTTGACCCACAGAGAGGGCAGCTCCCCCAAAAAATCTTGATAACATTGTCCCTGTAAAGAAGGGGTTTACTGTAAACCTGGAATTGGTGCTGAAGTACAATTGATAATGTTTGTCCCAGATGAGAGGGAGTTTGTTGGAAACCTGGCGTTGGAGTTGGCCTGTTTCATGTTGTTTGCCTTACTGGATTGAGGTGAGGTATCCAGAGGCCTGGGAATCTCTGGGGACTCTTGATTTGTCATCCTATTGTTAGTAAATTCTGTTTTTGTTTATTTAGTCTTGCACTGCTAACATGTAGGTGAATCGACCTGAAAGTGTGGGTTTATTTTTTTTTTCGTTTGAATCAACCTGTATTTAATGAAAAATACTGCAATGACAGTCATTGTTGCTTTAAGTTATTCACTGTCAGACATTTCATGAGATAGAATTTTCCTCTCAGTGACCTAGACTCTGAGGCCCACAGTCCTTATTTTAATCTTTTTTCTTTATTTATATATAAATTTCACATCATTGTAATCCCAGGGATTTCCCCCAAACCATCCCCTCTATTCCTCCCCCTTTCCCTCCTGCCCAAAGTTGTGTGCTTCAGTTTGGTGCTTAGCTTGTTTTGACTTTACCTCAAGGCTTTGTTTATTTTTTCATTATATCCCATATATTAGTGAAACCATTCGACTTTTGTCTTTTTCTTTTTGACTTGTTTCTGCTAATATGATTTCTTCTAAGTACATTCATGATGTCATAAAATCATCGAATTTGTAATTTTTAATTGATGAGCAAAGTGTGGTTTAAATATTGGATTTCCCTTGTGAGGTAGTTTATTTTGCCTGCCTCTACCCACTAAAAATGTCAGTTGTTGGATGCTTCTTTTTTCAGTGGTAAGCTGTTAATCTTTCTTTCTCTTTTCATTGGCATCCAGGAACAGGATGTTCCAAGATGGCTCCTGCCTCCCTTTTATCTTTGTTCATAGACCCCTGCCTTAGTTGATACCTACCTGATAGGTCATTTTCAATTGTAAGTGAAAGACTTGGCTGTTTTAGGACCAATCAGCCCGTTATTGACTTTCAATCCAAATAATTTATGAGCTGACTGAACAAGATTGGTTCATTTAGCTCATATCTGAATTGGTCCATTATATGATACAGGCACCAAATATAAAGGAAAACTTGGTGCCTGCACAGACCGAGGTTGCCCTAACTTCACGGTAGGGTAGGCTCATGGACAGTGGACTCTGAGACATCATAGCTAGAACCAACCTCAGCAACCTCAGTGGGACCAGAAGTACTCTTGTACCTGGTAGCCCTTCAGTGAGACTGAATGTAGCAAAATAAAAGGGAAGGGAGTTGGAGAAGCGCTGCAGGGTGTGGTCTGTAGACTCCACCATGTCAGCCTGGGACTCCATGAGCCTTTATACTGACTCCAGATAGAGGGAGCAACAGTACTGGAATTGGTGAGGCCTTGTGCCCTGAACCCTGTAGGGCTAACTGTTGCCTTTTATGCCAGAACTTGTTCTGACACAGGGTAGCCTTGCTTCTGGATTCCCAGTGAGGTTGTATGCCCTGGATACCCTGGGGTTGCATGGTAAGGGACTCACTGCTGTATGTCATCAGTAAGAGCCTTTGCCTTCATCCTGGGCCCCATCAACAGCATCATGAGAGTCTTGGAGTCTCCAGAACTCAATGTGGGCTGGCATAGGTAGCATGCTCAAGGCAGCTGGCTGGAATTCATGACTCCTACCTCAGCAACTGCTTTTGAAGCCGAGTGTTGACTTGCCACTGGAGCAAGCAGCAGGGTGTGAAACTAAATCAATATTTTTCCAGTAGTTCCCCCTGATTACCTGGTGGGAAAGTGATGGTCCTGGCCTGCAGCTTGTACTCATGGCTCCAGTTTCAAATACACCAAATTGAAACTATAACCCCAGAGAAATGTGTACTTTGAAGCCATACCCCAGCACTTACACATTTGACTTTAATCACCATAGAAATTATAACAAATTTGAGGGGGAAATTGTTAAAGAAATGGTGAAGCACAAACTCCGAACAAGTGAATGATATCTTGAATGATTCTGCTAACTCTATATGCCTATCAAATGTCAAGCACTTTTGACTACAACTCAGAGAATGTCATGAACAAGATTTCCTAAACAGGATACTGATGGGTGATAGAGGAAGAGCTAAGTGGCCATGTTCAATATTACATTTAAGTCTGGTGGAACTGGTGTCTCTTGCTTTTTCAGCTCTGACTTGCACCTTCATATTACTGATACAACAAATGGTAGCTAACAACATGTTGATCAATTTTTCTTTTTCTTCTCCCTTTATTAATAGTTTTAAATTTTCTTTCAGTGGGGGTGTCTGCTTTTGCATCTGGTTATGAATTCTTAAGCATATAAAGATTCGTAAAATTTAGCATGTCCCCTTTTATGTTTGGGGATGCCTGCTAACAAAACTAGTGTATTGCAGACTAAGACATCCCCTCCTCATTCTGCCCATGTTGGGATGCAAAATAAATCACCCTGCTACTTTACACACTATTTTAGATTGGCAAATATTCAAAGAAGTATCAGAGAAATAGAAAATTAAAAAGAATGTTTGATAATAATATTCATATTTACTGTGCATATAGGAGAGACCCAGTAGTAGATAATAAGGGAGTAACTAGCCCACTGACTTCAGACACCTTCTAAGAAGTTCACCTAAAAAAAAAGGAATTTGAGGAAAGGTCAGTGATGTAGATTACCAAAAAAGGTAAAACTAGCAAAAGTATGAGTACTATACAGATTTAGATTTTGCTTTCTCCTTTGGAAACTTAAGGTATTAGGTCTACCAGGTATAGTGATGGAGACTCCCTTAAGAAAGAGAGTGTCTGCTTTATAAACATAATTATTTTTCACAGAAAAGTAATTTCTATCCAGCCTTCATAGCCTCTCTTATAACCTTGTTGCAAAAAAAAAAAAAAAAAAAATCAATATGGCAATGGCATATATCTGTTTCCCCATAGCCCTACCTTTGAAATTTCTTTCCTTTTTATATTAAATAATTTATTTATATATAATTTTCACATCTTTGTAATCCCAGGGGTTCACCAACCACCTTCCCTCTCTGACCGTTCCCACCCTTTTCCGCACCCCCCCCCCCAGTTGTGCACTTCAGTTTGGTTGTTAGCTTGTTTTGACTTTTCCTTATGGCATTTGTTTATTTTTCCTATGTCCCATATATTAGTGAAACCATTTGACTTCTGTCTTTTTCTTTCTGACTTATTTCTGCTAATATTATTAGTATATCCATGTTATCATAAAATCATCAAATTTGTCATTTTTAATTGAGTAATATTCCATAATGTATATGTATCACCTCTTTTTCATCCAGTCATCTGTTTTGTGACATTTGGGTTGTTTCTATGTCCTTGCGATTATAAATAGTGTTGCAGGGCACAGGTGTCCCTTTGTACAAGCATTGAGGTCTCCTTTGGGTAGATTCCCAGAAGAGCAATTGCTGGGTCGATTAGTAGTTCCTTTTCCATTAGTTGCCTTTGAAATTTCTCAAGAAGTTTCATAATATATAGTTCAAGCTGTCCAATTATTCTTTAGGTCCTGAGACTACATCAGTCTAATTAAACAGTTCTGCCCAACTTTTGGAGGCAATGCTATATATAGAACCCAAAGTGAGGCTTATACTGTATAAGCAATAAGGAGCATTTCTGTAGAAACAAAAGAAATCAAAGGTTAATTATTGAAACAGAACAAAAATTCAATCAAGAGTACTGAGGAGAGCTATAAAAGATGGCTAGATGTTGGTGTCAATTCATCTTCAGATGACAGTTTTTCTTGAGTTGTGCATCATTGATGCCATTAAATAGTCACAAAACAGCTGTCTGTCAAGAGAATTGGTTCAACCCACAATAATTGTGGTTATTTCTCTAAAGTAGATATCAACTTCTCCATTTCCAGCTTATATGTCTGCAAAAAAACCGCCAAACCAAGGATTGATTCAATCCACAGTAATTTTGGTTATTTCTCTAAAGAAATCAACTTCTCCATTTCCAGCTTTTATATGTCTAAAAAAAAATCAAGGTCTTAACGAATCCAAGTCTAAAATTAGGAGAAAACCTGGAAAGATTAGTTTGAAACATTATTGTCAGATAATAGAAAATTCAGGATCAAGTAAGTCCATTTTACAAGTCAAAAGTAAAAAACCCAAGAATAGATTAAGGGGTCCAGAATCTGATGTTCACATAAAGGTGTGTTACTGAATCATGTTTTTCTCTTCACCTTCACCTCAAATTTACCAAATATTAACAGAATAATTAGTGTACAAATCAAGTTGGTTAAATAAATTTGACCTATTGTTAGCTTAAGCACAGTAAGACCAAAATCATTTAATAAATATCAGTGTGGACTCTTTCACACTGCTTTGATGGAAATTTTTCTAAGGCATATTAGATTAAACTCTTAACAACCAGCCCCTCAGATTTCCAGAGTCAAACCAAAGAAGTTTTATACTGGTCCTGCCTACAGTACCCATCTCTTTAGATAAAATTCTGTCATTTTGTGGTCCCCAAAATATCCTGGAGTTTCTAAGCTTTCCAAAGAATAACTTCCTTTCTTGAGAAACACTCTGGATGTCTAAGCAAAGTAGCAGGGTGTCTACTCTTTGTTGGTTCTCTGAGGTCAATCTTAATATCTGAAAGAGATCAGATTTCAAATATGACATGCTAATCAATATCTGATTAATAAGACCAGTTTCCAATCCTTGGTTACAGAAAGGAAAAAGTAATTCTTTGATATATGCAAATAAATACATTACCATGAGAAATAAAAATATTTGCTAGTTTTCACATCTTGATGGTATCGAGAGATTAGAAAAGCAAAGATGTTGGTTCTGTGCACAAAAAGAAAATAAATAGATTACAGTCAACTAAAAAAAAAGTTCTTTCTTAAATATGGGAAAAACAAAACACTAAAGAATAAAGCTCACTAAAAGCTTACTTGGTTTTAATAGTTCACAAAGTCTCATGTAGTTAATTCTCAATCTTGATTTCTGTCAACAATCACATAGCTCCAAGTTTCCCAAAAGTTCCTTAATTTCTTATATTCAGCTTCTCAATAGCCTTCATTTTATAATATATGTTAGTATCTTTCCCTGTGAATCCCTTTGAACATAAGGTGCCAGAGTAAATAAATTTTGCAAATTGCAAAAGATTTTAAAATGATTATTAAAGTTCCAACTATAAACCGGGAAATTTATTAAATTTTGTAAAATACAATATTTGAAAATAATAACCAGAATTGACCAGAGTATATCAGGTTTTTAAGAATCTCACATAATTTTAGAACAATCATGATAAAATCCATTTGTATGCTAAGAAAACTAGACATTTCTCCATTGTGACACTTTCCATGAAGTGTCAACATACCAAAAGTCTTAATTTGTTTAATATTTCTCTTCCCACATGGAGAATGATTCCATTGTGCATGTCTCAGGAACTCTTCAGAGATTTTGAGTACATCTTTTAAATTTAATCAGTCAAAAAACTACCCTTTTTAAAAAAATTCTGTTTTCTGGGAAGTTTTCTCATAAAATTTTAAAGGTTTTAAATATTTTTATTTTTACAGAGCTTTATGAAATATTAATTATTTATTTGACCAAAGTGACAAAAGATTCAAAGCTAATATAAAAAGTTGAATGGTTGCAAGAAAAAGTAAGTTTTGTTTGTAAATCATGGCTATGTTTAGTTAAAATAATCAAGGACATGAAACATGTAATTATTTTGATAATATCAGTGTCTGTTTTCTAGGCAGACTACTTAATTTAGAGTCTTTTTATTTAAATCTGACCACAGATTTAAACATTTATTTATATTTTAAATCTGACCACAGATTTGAACTTTTCCCTTTTTTTTTTAATTAAACATTTTATTTATTTATCAATTATATGTTTTTCTTTCTTCTTATGGGGTCTACAATGATGTGAAAAAATGTTTTTGATCTTTTAACAGATAAAAGAAATTAAAGCTTGGTTTCACATAAGTTCACTATCAATATTAAAGCTTACTTTTTAAAAAATCTTATAAAACTTCATTTGGTCTTATTCAAGTTGGCCACTTAAAAGTTTTCTTTTTGTATGATTCATTTCATGAGTATTCTACAGATTCTTTTCATTTTTATAGTCTATGATTTAAAACACTTCCTTCTGTACTCATAACTTTTCATCCCATTTCAAGTTAACAAATTTCACCTTAAAACAGAATTCATTCTTTTCTTTTCAGCAAAAATATCTCTATCTCTTATGTTTTCTCTTTTTTTTTTAACCAAATACACACATCTCACTTTAATTTATATACAGATATTTTTGTTTTTTCTTGTAGCTTTGATGTTAATTTGAATTCTTAACCTTAAAAGCCTTAATTTTCTAGTTAAAGCAATTACAAAAATTGTTATTGTCATATTACTTAGGTTGGAAGATTTACAAATTCTCATAAATTTAAAGCATGTGCTTTAATTTTTCTAAGTGATAGACAGATTTTACTTACACACCCAAGTTCTTAATAATCAAAAGTAAATCTAAGTACAATAACTAATATTGTAGTGGTGTGATTTAGCTATTCAGTAAATTCTCATTATTGAAATTTTAATTTTTCAAAACAAATTTGTCAAATTACTTAAGTAATTTGGAGTTAAGATGGATGACTCAGTATCCAAGAAATTGCATTTTCAATATCTCACAATCTAGTATATCTGAAATTAAAATAATAAGAACTTTTGTCTTAATCCTTTCTTTACTGTCCTTGATAGCCTTGTCACAGTATTGTGTGCAAGGCCTTGGAGATCTTTTTCTTTCCATATGGGACATGAAAATATAAAGTAAGATCAGCACCAGTATGAATAGAATATAATAGTAACTGCCTCATTCTAGTGCTGTAAGGTATATAAAACATACATGAAGGGACCCGGGGCGGCCGGCGCCCGGCACCGCGCGGGGTTAGCACTCGGCTCCCCGCCCCCCCCCCGCGCCCCCCTGGGACTCCCAGTTTCGGGGGCCTAGCCCTCGGCGTGTGCCGACCTCGTCTGCCTCTGGAGGGTGGGTGAGGCAGGGCGTGCACGCTCGAGGGGTGCGTGGGTCATCCTTGGCCCACGCCGGTGGTGGCCACACATGGGCCGTCACCGTGCCTGCGCTCGGCCGTCCAGCCCCACTCCCCGTGCGGTGGGGAAGGGGAGGGTCTGGCGGCCGCTTCCAGGGGCTGCCCAGGGCGGCGGCTAAGGCCTGCTGAATAGCAGAGTACGGTGTGTGTGTGTGGGGGGGGGGGGAGGGTTGTCCCTCTTACTTCTTACTCCAGTTAAACCTCAGGGGACCCAGAATTAGTGTGTTGCCAACCTCAACATGGAATGGGTGAGGGACCAGACAAGAGTCCAGCCCACTGGCATGTACTGGACAAAGCAGGGGGACGACCAAAGGAACCAGTGCATATAAGACCAAAACAGCCCAGACACACAAAGTCACCATGCACACTTGTGCCCCCCCCCCCCAATCAAGGCCTGGGACTTCATTTTGGAGAAATGTTCAAGGAGAACAACACGCCCTCGCCCCATTGCAGGAGCG
>PVHY01015698.1:0-35415 GCA_004024945.1 Uropsilus gracilis | reverse complement strand
GAAACCTGGATGTACCTAGAAGAAATCATTCTAGCAGAAATGAGTCAGATAGAAAGGGACAGAAACCAAATGGTTTCACTAATATATGGTCAACCAAATGAAACTGCACAAGGGGAGAATGGGGACCAGCTGGAGCGGGTGGGAAGGGGAGGCGGTGGGTGACCCCCAGGGACTGAAATGATGTGAAATATATATAAATAAAAAAATTATTTAAAAAAATAGATGGCATGGCAAAGATGAAAAAAAATTTTTTTGAAAAATCCAGCCAGGCGTGGTGGTATGCATCTTTAATCCCAGTCTCGGGAGGCTGAGGCTAGGAGTTGGTTGAGTTCGCGGGTTCAAGTCTACCCCAGGCAACATAGCGAGACCTAGTCTCAAAAAAATAACCGGGCGCAGTGGCACGTGCCTGTAATCCCAGCCTTGGGAGACTGAAGCTAGGGATCACTTGAGCCCATGGGTTTGGGATTACCCCGGGCAACATAGTAACACATAGTCTCCAAAAATATAAATAAATAAACAAACAAACAAATAAATTAATAAATATGAATTTTTAAAATCCATATTTATAGTTGTTTTTTAAAACTAATTAGTAGTGCTGAAAGCTGGATTCCTATGTGAGGCTATCAAACAGTTCAAGGAAGGAGGGTGATGCCCAAAGAAAAATAAATGGCTGACATACCCCAGGACCCCTTGGAAATAGCCAAGAAATTCCCAGAAGGGAGAGGGTAGCCCCCACCCCAACCTACAGGCAGGCCAATAAAGCAGGAGAGTAAGAAGTGCCAGAGGGGGGAAGACAGACCCTGGCCCCAACCAGCTGCCCGAAGTACAGTGGAAGGGAGAGTGACCCCAAAACCAGAGAGGAGACCACCTGATACTGTTATTACTAGTATTATCATGATCACTGTCCATATGTTTCACTGCTTGATCTTTGCAGGAACTCAGCAGAGGCAGTCTCCTAAAACACCCAGTTTCTAACCTGTTGAAAGAAATGAGAGTACCACAGGCCAATCACACAATCAGTCTCACTCCTTGCTAAAAAGAAGCACTTTGTATCTTGCTTCCCCACCTCTGGAACACATTGGCATCACTCAGGGGCTTTAAGAAGCCCTGGTGCCCACCTATCCCTGAGAGTTTGAGGATCCCATATGGAGATTATTAACCCTTCAAAGCCCCCCAGTTACAGGGGTGAGAAGAAGACTGCAGGTTGACATGGCTGTGATCATCAGTGGTGACAGTGGATCTATGTTTCCCTCCACCTAGTGGGAACTGGGGTGCCATCCCACAGTAATGACACCTATCCTGGGTGCCCATCAACACAGCACTAGCTTGATTTCATTTCTATTGTTATTTTTAAGACTCTTGATGCTGAGCTATTCTGAGTGTTTAAAATAGTTGTACAGGGTTTGCTTTTTTTTTTAAGAAGTGAAGAAAATATCATGAGATACTTTTATGATGCAGCAGAAGTCATAAAAAACATAGTTGTATATTACACATGCATGAATAGAGAACGAAAGGTATTGCCTTTCCTCTCCCCAAAATAGTAAGCAGTTAGGACTGGAGCTACAGATGGGCACAAGAAAGAAAACATGTGGTTCAGGAACACAGGTGCCTTGAATCACTTTAATTTTGGAACAGACTCGACAGGGTTTACAGAGGAAGGAGATGCAGAAAAGATTTGGGATCAGGGCCGGGCACAGTGGTGCGTGCCTGTAATCCCAGCTACCTGAGAGGCTGACACTAAAAACCACTTGAGTTCGTGAGTTCGAGACAAGCCTGAGCAACAAGAGCTAGACTTAGTCTCTTGGAAAAAAAAAAAGACTTGGAATCCTGACAAGTTGTGATTTACCCATTTTCATGCTTTTAACTAATAAGTGAGCTATTTAGAAGAATGTCACACTCTTGTGTCTTGGAGCTTGAGCATGCTTTTAAACCAGATGTCCAGTGAGTTAGTGCAGAACTTGAATGCTACGTAGTTTTCAGGGTTTTTGCCCTTCCGCCATTAGTTCTCTAACCAGCACCTGTGGTGTTGCACCCAGTGGGTGTGCCCAGGAATGAGTGGGAGGAGGAGGAAATGGGAGGAGATAAAAGACTGACATCATCCCAGGGGAGGGTGAGGAGGAAGGAAAGAGAAGAGAGAAACTTAAGTGGTTATTTCTTCACTACTCATTATTAAAAATTCTACAGATAATTTCAAGGGCTCTGACTTTCTTTACCTGCTACAACTGATGATAACCTACCCAGATGGGGCTGGTTGTACTACAGATGCTAATGACACTGGTTCAGCTACACCTAGAGAACCACTGAGCTACAAGATTATTGCAATAATCCTGTCAAGAGAGATGAGTCTGATTGATGGCAATCATGCCATCAGGGACAAATTTGAGCAAAATGTTGGAGTCAAGTTTAATCTGACTGAATGATGAAACTGTAATTGGTGGGCTATCTCTCGGGTTTTCACAGTAAGTGACATGGTGGAAAATGCACTAATCAGGAACATTACGGCTGACAGAGTAAATTTTAAGGGAGACGAAGTCCTGCTTTGGGCACATGGGTAGAAGTGCTAAGTGATGTCTGTCAGAAGTGTACAGAGAGTCATTTGCAAGGTGGAATTAGAAAGCTGAAGAGAAATTCTCTAGAGAGACATCTGAGAGTGGTTGGCTTAGAGGTTGGTGAAATCACAGAAGTGACTAACAAGTGGGTGACCACAAGGTGATCCATACTTGGGAAGGACCAGGGCCAGGTCTTTTGAGAATTACATCAACAGTCTGGATAAAGAGAGAAATCCTGAAACTTCAGACAACTAGGGCAAAGCAATGGGGATGGAGACTAGAAATTATGACGACAGAGAGATCACAGTACAAAATAAGAACAAGAGGGAAGCCAGGCATGGTGGCACGTGCCTATAATCCAAGCATGGAGAGGCAAGAGGACAGGAATCACTTGAATGGGTTTGAGACTATCCTGGGCAACATAGTGAGACCTGGTCTCAAAAAAGCAGCCGGTTGGTGGGCACCTGTAATCCCAGCTACCTGGGAGGCTATCGCTGGGGATCGCTTGAGTCCATAGGACTGGTACTACTCTGGGCAACATAGCAAGACCTGATCATGAATGAATGAAAGAAGGAAAGAAAGAAAGAAAGAAAGAAAGAAGGAAGGAAGGAAGGAAGGAAGGAAGGAAGGAAGGAAGGAAGGAAAGAAAGAAAGAAAGAAAGAAAGAAAGAAAGAAAGAAAGAAAGAAAGAAAGAAAGAAAGAAAGAAAGAAAGAAAGAAAGAAAGAAAGAAAGAAAGAACAAGAGGGAGGGAGGGAGGGAGGGAGGAAGGAAGGAAGGAAGGAAGGAAGGAAGGAAGGAAGGAAAAGAGCAAGAGGGAAAGCAAGGAAGGATGGAGCACCCACTGGTAGTCGTCTATGATAAGACTGGCTTCCTCTGTCCCAGTGATTTCAGCAGAAGGAAGAGGGAAGAACTAGATTTCAAACTAGCCAGAATGTTGTTGGAATGGAAGCATGAAATCATTTTAGAAATTTGTGAAAAGAAGAGGTGAAGTGGAGGACCTTCTGTTTAATTCTTTAGATGAAGAGGGTGCAATCATGTTCACACTCTGAGCAAAAGCTATTAGAAAGGAGAGGCTGAAGGTACAGAGATGATCACACCACTACATCTACTAGGAAACCAGGACCCTACTGAAGTCTGGGAGAAAGAGCAGGGAGGAAGATGACCCCTGGGCAGGTGGGAGCACCTTCCACTGAGCATCTACAGCTGAAGGAAGAGGATGTCAGTCACACAACCAGAAGATGTACACTTAACAAAGTTTAATTAAATGAATGAAATAAGGGGCTAGGCAAAGGCTGGGGTGAGGTGTGTGTGAAAAAAACCTAAGAATTAGCCTCAATGAAGGTGATAACATCTCAAGGATGGAGAGATGAGGGCAGAAGAGGTGTAACAGGAGGCTCTGAAGGTCAAAGAAATTGTCATGAATATATGGGTATGGGGGAAGCCATTGTGTGAAGTGGGGTGGGGAGGCATGGCTGTTTAAGTACAGGGATATATTCTATAAAGTGGTTGCTCTGAACTAATAGACACTGGGCCATTGCTCCTATAGGAATACAGACTTGGGATCCTGCCAGCCTCCAGTTTTAATATTTTGTCAATCTACTATAAAATCGTGTCAAAACACGTATTTTTTGTTTAAAGACACCTTGAGCAATAGATATTTCTTACAAATAACTCATTGGATGCAATGTATCTATATACTACCAACTAATAGAGAATGGTTTAACATTCTCCCCACTGTTGGTATGTAACTGGAAACTTCTTTAGCTCTTGGAGAAACTATAAAGCTGGGCACTGTGCTTTTACAGATCAATTGTCATCCCACAAATCCACAAATTCAGCTGCTCTTCCATCTTTTCTACTGGTCTAATGCACTGTGGCTGCTATGCTACTTGGGCACTTTCTCCGGTGGCCAAGCACACAGATCAGTGATTTTCTCTCCTCCTTTTTCTGAATGTACCATGTTGTTTATTTGTTGACCACCAGCAGATGGTAACTCCTGCCTGAATAAAAAAAAATACAATTATAGCACATTTTATATGTGTGTTTTTTTGTTGCAGGTATTTTATAAGTACCTTTACACGTGTGCATAAGAACTTCTGGCTTAAAACTCAAATGATGGATTCACAGGGAGTCTCCAAAGAGAGAACATAACCATCCTCCACATAAGAGGGTCACACTTCGAGGGCACCAAGAAAACAAAACCTCTGGGGCAAGGGAAGATTTTATCATCAGTTTAATAAATACCCAAAACAGGTTAGATAAATACTGCATTTTTAAGATATTACCAAAAACCAAAATTATTCAAAACTGAAATGATTGCCAAAATAAAAATAGACCAGCAGATGATATGTAGAGCAGAATCAATGAAGCTGAAGACAGAATTGGTAAACTGAAAGACTCATAAGAAATTCTTTCAGAACGCAACACAAAGAAATGTAAGAACCTGGGAAAACAATTCCAGAAAATCCAATGGTCATCTATAGGAATGGAAAGGAAAACAGCTCCTTCATAATCACAAAATATATTGTAAAATTATATGAAATCCAAAATAAAGGACTGTTGGATACAACACTATGAAAATGAAAACTTTGGCATTACTAAAAAAAAAAAAAAAGCAAAATGAAAATAAGTGACAGTTTGGAGAAAATATTTGCATTATTTATATCATAAAACACAAATGTCAAAACTACAGAGAGAATTTCTGAAAAATTACTAGAAAAGAAAAAGGTAGGAAAATGTAGAAAATGTCTTGAGAGAGCAAAGAAAGAAGATTGGCTCAGTATTCTATAGAAAACAGTTGGGGCCTATACTTGCTTGAATCTCCCTATATCCCCTCCCCCATTCCCAAACCCCCCAGAGGGAAAGGGGGAGGGGGACTTGGCAGCTGTCAGCAGTCAGATGTCAAAAGTAGAGTTAGACTCTATCACAGTTCTAAGGCCAAGATTTTTCTCTTCAAACCTCAAAATAATTTCTCATCTGAGAAGTAAATGAATGACTTCCCTAGGAAATTTTTTAAATCTTCCATGAAGCTGACATGTACCGTGGATATCTAAAGGACAAAGGGCAAACAAAGTATCTCCAGACATCATTACCACACATACCAAAACCACCAGACTTTCAGCCTTCCAGGTGCTTCTCAGCAGGGACCAGGTAGAGCTCAACTCAGTTGGCAGTAAAATAACGAGAAATCTCTTTGAATTGATGGGTCTAATTGCAGTAAGACATCCTGAATTGCCTGACAAAGCTAAGTCCTTCCTAACATTATCACAGTCCATCCTAGTGGGATATTATTTTATACTTTATAAAAAAAACAAGACAGAAAGAGTGTCAGAAGCCACCTCACTGCCCTCCAAGAGTGGGGTCTGGACCTGTCATTTTCCATTGACACCAAACAAGCATTGGCTACTGTCCATTAGGGACAAGATCGGAACGTTCAGGGTGCTTTGGCTTCAGACTCACTGTTTCCAGTGTCCTTTTTCAGACTTGAGTTTTGCTTATGGCAACATAAAGATGTCTCTGACCCCCTGATAAGAGTGAACAAGGAACACTTTTCTAAACAAGAAATCTTCAGCCCAAATCAGTCCATGGAGAGAAAGAAGACTGACAATGGCTTAGCAGGTGATGTAGGGTGAAACTTGAGCGTCCATGCTGTCTGGTGCATCTGACAGAAACTGGGCTTGCTCAGAAATTAAAGGTCTGGGTACCTAGAGGGGAGAGATAAGGTGTGGGCAGAAATCAGTAGAAGGCTTGAATATTAAAACCTGCCAGGACCCCCTGCCACTTCACTTAAGGGAAACATTTGTGGCAGATTATTTCCCAAGATTTGTAATTGTTTCCCTACTCTCAGCTGGCTTTGATATTAGCTTTGACAGATAGAATGTCCAAGATGTGATGTCCAATCAGAACTCAAGTCTTTGGTCTCGTTTTAGCTTCCACTGATATCTGGGAACCCAATGGGTTGTATATGAACAGCCTGGCTGGTATTTTGGAAGATAGGGTGGTACCCCCCTCTTTCCAGTCACAGATAATAGTCATCAGAGCCTACTCCGTTAGCAGTTCCTACTACTCAGTTAGCAGCTGCCTGCAGATTCATGACAGAGCTCTGTCCTGCTGAGCACATTCTAGATCTCCAATCCACAGGATCTGAGGCAAAATAGCTGTTTATTTAAAACCATAGTTTTTTTCTTTTTGGGTATGGATGTTTAAAGAAGCAAAAGCTAACAAACCAAATGCCCCCAAACAGATGATTGGCTTTTAAAAATGTGGTACATATACACGATGGAACACTATGCATCAATCAAGGGGGACAAACACATGTCATCGCAGCGACATGGATGGAGCTAGAAAGAATCATATTAGCAGAAATAAATAAAAAAAAAGAGAAATACAGGATGTTCTCACTTGTATTATGGATATAGGGAAAAACAAACAAATGAATAAGAAAAAATAAAAACAACCAATGGGACTGGACAATGGAGCGAGAGGGGAGGAGGGGAAAGAAGGTGAGGGAAGTGAAGAGCACAAAGATCAGGATGGTTAACAGGTGTTAGCGAAGTGGGAAAGCCCTGGGGTACACAATAATGTAATGTAAATATAAATACACATATATATGCAAATTTTTTTAAATATAAATTAAATTTAAAAAAAATCAACCATCACAGAGATAGTTGACATTCTCTGTGGATATCTCTTCTATCCTAGTCCCCATTATACAATTTCCAGAAATAATAATTAATACACTGGATCTGATGTTTGCCATGCCAGTGGTATTTGAAACTTTTAAATCACACATCAGTAAATAATACATTGTTTTGCATGGTTATAATTTTGTAATTATGGTATTGTAATATGTACACCTATCTATGTAACTTGTTTATTTCACACACAAAAAAATTTTAATTATTAAAAAAGAAATCTCCTAACTAGGATATTGGAGACAAAAATAAATAAATAAATAAATAAATAAATAAATAAAGAAAGAAAGAAAGAAAGAAAGAAAGAAAGAAAGAAAGAAAGAAAGAAAGAAAGAAAGAAAGAAGCAAAAGCTAACACATTAAACTGATGGGGAAACTGAAGTATATTTTCTAAAGGAAGTGACCCAGAAGTATATTTTCTAAAGGAAGTGACTCAGGGCACCTGAAAAGAGATTGAGGAAGTTCATCTCTGGGCATTTACCCCAAGGAAAGGAAAAAGGAACCCTTTTCTTTAGAAGCCAGAGCTCAGAGGACCCAGAAATGGGACCACATCAACCTGCTCCAGTATGCTACGGTATCATCACAATGAATAGCTGGGCATGGTGGTGGTGGCGTGCAACTGTTGTACAAGCACTGGGAGGCAAGAGGCTTGGAATCGCTTGAGTTCTCAGGTTCAAGACTACCCTGGGCAACATAGCGAGACCTGGTCTCAAAAAAGCAGCTGGGTGCTGTGCTGCACATCTGTAATCCCAGCTACCTGGGAGGCTGAGACTGGGGATCACTTGAGTCTGCGGTACCCCAGGCAATATAGTGAGACCTAGTCTCCAAAAAAAAAAAAAGAGATGATCTTCCAATAGAACAAGAAAAGTCATCAATTTTAGAAAACTCAACTTCATGGCCCATTACTCCTCCCCTTTACCACCCCACACAGAAATATGAAGAAAATTTTGGATGTACTGTTCCCAAGTATCAAAGAATAGCCAGCTATAGGGAAAAAAATTCTTTCTTTACCCTCTTAGAGTCAGTCCCTGGGGCTTGCAAATCAAACTGATAAAATCCATAAATGAGAAAGGAAAACCAGAACTTACTTACACATGCAAAGCACATGGACATGGGAAAATTCAGAAGGAATTCACATGGACATGAGTCATTCAGAAGCGTGGCTGAATTTGGGACTTAAATACCACATTGACACAGGGTGATAAATCGTGGAGAAGTGACAGGACAAAGGAAAAGCTGTGTGTTTTGGGGGGCAATAAATCGTGGGGTGGCTAATTTATGGGAAAATTAATAGTAGATGGGGTATTTAGTAGGTTTTGTTGGTACAAGCCCAACTTGGTGTGGACTTTCTGTCCCTGATGATAGTGGTTGTTTGGTTGTGATAATGGTCTTTTCTGTCATGGCAGAGGGGAGGAAACATTCTTACAAAGGAAAATTTATTCCCTGTCTTGAGACAGAAAGGGAGGAGAGAGCTTTTCCTGAATCTGCTGTTTCTCAATTGCCTTCTGCTTAAAATAATTTTTATGCCAATGTGGCTTATTTTGGGATAGCATATTCTGATCCCTAAACCAGGATAATGAGATATTTGAAAAGTAGAGAAGCCATCATATAGGAAAATAGAAAGGCACACAGAACTAAACTCAGCAATGTCGACAGTAAAAGACAACTTAAAAAACATGCAATTGATATGTTCTGGGATATAAGAGGCAATAACCAAATGCTGTGAAATGAAGAGTAAAGAGAAAGAAAAATGCTAAGAAATTAGGTTATGGTAGTGAAAATTCTATTTTCAATAGAAGCTTTGGAAAATAATATCTAATCAGTCCTCAAGGAGGTAAAATAAGAACTGAAATGTTCTTGGGAAGAAAGTCAGGTGAGGGGCTCAATCTGAGATTGACTGATGGGTGTTTGAGACAGTGAGACCAGATGCAACAGGGACACATACCCAGAACCACACACCTGAATTTTCCTAGGAGAGAAGGAACTGACTTTTCAAAATGAAGTACTGCTGATCCCAGTGTAGTAAATGAAGCCCCAGCACACCATCCCCAGCATGCAATGAAGGAGACTGGGGATAGCTAATTTTCAAAAGAAAAGGGACAAAATGTTATCAGACTTCTCAGCATTATTAAAAATAGAATAAAAACTGAGATATGCCCTCAAAATTTTGAAGAAAAACCATATATTCAGTGTGGATTCAGGACTGAGAGTGGTGGCGTGTGCCCTTAATCCCAGGCTAGGAAAGGAGGCCAAGGATAGGAATCGCTTGTGTCCTTGAGATTGAGACCTGCCCCGGGTAACATAGCGAGACCTAGTCTCAAAAAAAAAAAAGTAAAGAAATGGGGGGGAAAGTGACCATTATTAGCTAACAAAAAATGGTACTATATGGGATATAACTTGATTCCTGGAGACTGCTGTTTATATACCTACAACCATGAGAGCAGCACAGACCAACTTAATCTAAAGATATTCAGTAATTTGCAGAGGAAATAATGGGGCATGTTGTTAAAAACCTAAGTTCATCTCCCAGAGCACAAAACCAATAGAGTTGACATTGCTGAGTCAAGACACAATGCTATGGAGTCTACAATGCTCAAAGTTTGAAAAACTGCCTGAATGAAAATGTCCTGCCAACTCATTCTTTAGCTAGTAAGGACCAAGTACTGAGGTTACGGCTTTGTTATAGTAACAGTATCACTATCATACTACTTTATCCAGCAAACATATTGTTATCAATATTGTGACTGAATGTTCCTACTGGTTTTCAAAATGTGAAGTAATGAATATTTTAGTATTTATGAAGTTTGCACAACATATCAAAAAAGATTCCTCACTGTTCTCTCAGTTTCCTTAAAGATGTAACAATGTATAACATTTCACACCGTTCTACTTGTGTATACTTATGTTCCCATTGTTTTCCTCTACTATAGAAATGGCACTTCCCTCTCCCTTTCAGTAAAGTTTGCTTTATTCACCATTTTAGTGATGGCATTTAAAGGTTTCCCTGGCTAAGCTTCAACCAGCTGTCTTACGCTTTCTGCTCCACCCAAATGGTGGGTTTGAAGTCCCCCCAGCCAGAGGGCACTGCCCTGACTGCCCTCACTGGCCCGTCTCCACATTTCTCCCAGGTAAGCCTCCACCCCATCTTGAGTGTACACTTTCCGGCCAGATCTCGCCCCTCCTCAAAGAGCTTGCCCCTGTACCAGGAATTCTTTCTAAGACTTCCTTGACCTCAATTAAACTGAACCATCTGGAGAATGCACTGTTTTATCTGTACCTCCTGACCTGAAGCTTTGGGATGGTAGTTAATATCTAGCAACAGAATAAAACAAAGGAAATTCAACAGGCAACCTCACAGTGACAGTCTTCCTCTGTAACAGGCTAACATTTCCATTGAGAGCTCAGGAATTTGCTCTAAGTCTGTGCTTTTGCCTCTTATAGCTGCATACTTATGGGTAAGAGACCTATAAAGTCCAAGAAATATGCAGACAGCATTTCTCCTGCTGGACTTCTGCAGTGGAAACACACCACAAGGTCAAGGACCCAGCCCCATTTACTCACGGATACAAACACTGGACAAAGGTGACAGAAAAAGAAGACTGCAGGTCAGAACCCCGCCACACGCCTGGTTCAGCCATGCTGCTGGGTCTGAGTCCCTGGCTGCCCAGCCTGCCACGCTCCTTTTGGGGTTTGGGGAGCGCAAGTTAGTGGGGGCCCTGCCGCATGCTAGGGCGGCAGGGAGAGGCTGAGGGCACCCCCAAGCCACTGTACCCCGAGGTGGCCGGGGAAGGTGGGAATAACCCTGCCCACACAACTGTTTCAGTCATGCTGCCGGGCCCTGAGCCGCCCCCCTGCCAGACGCAGGGCTGGTGGGGGGAGGGGGTGACGGAGAGTTGTGGGTGGTAGGGGTCATTCCCTCTGGTCTTCTCCAAATCCAGTCAACCCTCACCAGAAGCAACTAAATCAGTGATTCAACGACAGTTGTACACAAATACAGAGGTGAAAAACTAGGAAGTATTCCGGAACAACGAATATGTCAGACCCACGGGACACAGGACTGTAAGACTGATTACAGAGACAAACTACCTCAGAAACACAACCACTAAGATCTACAATGATGGGAAAGGAATTTCCTGTTCAGAGATGCCTTCAGCATGATCAAAGGACCCTCCCACTTTAGGGGGTGAGGAAAGTCCCAGAGGCAGGCAGTAGCCACACGATGAAATGGACCAACCATCTGCCAGAGCCTATCTCGATCAAAAAAATTGGTGCACAAACTTTGACCGGGAGAAACGCTCCCAACGCCAGCAACCAGAACTACAAAACAAAGAAAGAGCAAAATATGACAGAAGATGGGCCAGAGCAGCTAATCAGAGAGGAAGAGGCATTGAAAGATCACAATCATGTGTGAACTGGTGACCAGCAGCAAAAGACACTTGGAAAACTAAGCACAGGCCACTGTGTCCCAAGAAATTATGTCCACACTGGACAAAAGGACATTGCTACAGGAAAGAAGAGGAAGAACCCAAGAGACTAAAAATTAAACAATAAAAGGCAGTGAAAGAAGAGATGGAGAGACCAGGAGGGTGGGGTGGGGAAGGGGGGAGGAACACCCAAAAGGCAAATGTAAACGAAACTTACTCAGTAAAAATGTATATTATTTAGAGAGAGAGAGAGAGAGAGAGAGAGAGAGAGAGAGAGAGAGAGAGAGAGAGAGACTGCAGGTCAGACTGCAGGCTATCCCTACTTTGCTCTTTTGGTTGTGAATCTGTGGACAGTCTGTGGAGGAGGCAGAGCCCTTGAAAGAGTCTTGAACTCCCTGACCCATCCCTTTACATGCTCCACCACATACTCCTTTTCCTTTCTTTTCTTTCTCTCTTTTTTGGTTGACACAGTTAAATTCAGTTTTGTGGATTTTCCCCATCAAGCTTTTTACTACACTGTTTCCAAACAAGCACAAAAGTACAAAGAAACTTATAAGGCACCCGCTCTTTATCTCCCAGGTCAGGCATTCCCCACCATGCTCTCTGTTTCATCTCCCAACACCCAGTCTGTGCTCGCCAGTCTCTAGCCCCTCCCCCAGTCCCTCAGTGTTTTCTGGAGCATTTTCAAGTAAATCCCAGAATTTCACTCTTAAATATGTCACTATGTCTCTCCAAATGATAGATTTTTTAAAAACTCTTTGATATTTTAAAATCAAAATATATTGCCTTGCTTCCCTAAATTAGCAATAATTCTTTGATATTGTCTACAACTCACTTTGTTTTAAAATCTCTCAAAACATATCTTTCCGTGTGGTTTTAGTTCAATAAGCTCCAGTCAAAGCCTTCATAGTGTATTTGGCTGAGAAATTATTTCAACCTCCTTCCAGTAGCTTTTTTTATATTTTCATGTCTCTTGTCTGGCCTGCTCAATATCCCACCATCTAGATTTTGCCAGGCAGGATCTCAATGGGGTAACTAACACATTCCTTGGTTCCCTATAGTCCTGTAAACTGGTGTTTGGGTCTAGAGGCTTGTTTGACTTGACTTCAAAGTTTTCAGCATGAATATTTTATGAGCAGGGTTGCAGTTCCTCTTGTACCCCTAATGCCTAGTTACCCCAGGTTTAGTGGATTTGAACTGTACTGACTGAGGTATTCTCAGTCAGCCTACTCTACCCTTTATAAGATTCCCCATCAACCTCATGTTTTGGTATTCATTTATTGCCTAGATCCATCTTCTGAAAAACAGTGGGCTTCTATTTTTTCTCAATATTTATTAGTTAGAATTTTCCTGTAATTATTTGATTAACCTGAAATATTTGTACAGAGGAAAGGCAGGATAAATCCATGATGCTTTCTCTCAATTTGCAGAATAATAGGGATCTTATGAATATATAAGGAAACCAGTAAGACTTCCCCCTTTCTATTGGCATTATAAGCACGTAAGACTTTAGGGATCTGCTTTATTTCAATATATTTTGGTCATTTCTGTCCAGTCTTCTGCTGTTTGAAGTTGGCTCCTGGACACTGACCCTTGATCTTTGGTAGCCTGATTTTACTCATTTCCCTTATAACAATATTAAAAAGAAGACTGTATGATAAAAGAGAAATGTGTTTGGGTCTGAAAGACCCAAGACCTCATTTCAAAGATGCCTTCTAGGAGAACAAAGTGTCCCTCCCCATGCTACAGGAGAGGAGAGGAAGGCCAAAGACTGGGGGCATCAGTCCCACAGCAAAGCTGCAAACTGAGGCAGAGGAGATGATCTACAAGAGCCATTCACAGATGCCTGTATCCACAGAGACACTTCACTGACACTGGCAGGGGGGGAGACCCCCTAAATCTGATGCCAGAACCATAGAGCAAAACAAAAGAGATGGGGTTGAAGAAGACAGCCTCCAATAAGAAAGCATGGACAGACCACAAATAAATATTGACTGGCTGCCCAACGCAAACTTAAGATCGAAAACCTACTAGCAAGGTCTGCCTGGTTCCAAGAACACAGTCCCTCGCACAATGAAACGACACTGCCACAGGAAAGAAAGAGACTAATGAACTTTAACACAGGCTAGCAAACAACAAAGAGCGAGTTGAGAGAAGGGAGGGAACACCAGAGGAAGGAGGGAGGGGAAGGTATCCCAAAAACCATTTACTGAGGTTGTGATTTAAAGAATAAAAATAAATTAAACTAAATATATATATTAAAGAAATTTGCTAACTGAATGGCAGGAAGCCACGGTGGTGACAACTTACCTGAAGTGCATGAAGCCCTATTAGGAGGAGTTTCAATGACAAGTTACAAGTTACAAAATCAAGAGAAATAAATTTAAAGAAAATTTAGTCAGACTGCATTATGAGATTGCTCTGAAACCATGTTCTTATAGGATTCTCACCAAGAATCCTATAAGAATCCTTGAAGAACATATACAGTTATTGGTGTCCAAGAGCTTTATTATTATTATTATTATTATTATTATTATTAGAGACTAGGTCTCGCTATTTTTGCCTGTGGAACCGCAAGTTCACGTTTCCCGGGGTGCTGCAGACTCAAGCAATCCCCAGACTCAGCTTCCCAGGTAGCTGGGATTACAGGTGCGTGCCACCATGCCCAGCTATTTTGTTTTGGAACTAGGTCTCGCTATGTGCCCCCAGCGGGACTCAAACCATGATCCCTGACCCCGGCCGTGGCTTCCTAGGCTGCTGCTTACAGGCATGCGCCACCATGCCCAGCCCCTGTCCAAGACTTTAAGTAGGAAGTAATGGAAAGAGATTTTCAGTTGCTTTACACTTCTAGGAGGTTTTCCTTAGAATATGTTTAAGTTGGCTGTCTTGATTCTAACCACTTTTTGTAGGTTCATAATGCCTTCATTTTGAAGTGGATCCAGGGGTGGTGTGAAAGTAAAAGAATGACTGTAATTTTTCATTTTCCTCATTTTTTTTCTAAGTTTCCTCACTTCTCTCAATCTCAACATGAGTTATCTTGAGATTATCATCTTCATCACCATGGTAAAAAATCAAGTCATCTATGCTCTTTCTTCCTAAACCCTTCCAGGAAATGCTCCCGTATTTCCTTTCCTGCCAGCTGATAATCCACATTGTGGAAATCTGTCCATAGTGTGCCGGACTCCCAAGCTAGGAAAAGGGAATTCCCATTGGCATCCCAGTTATTCTGAGTATCAACAACTCAAGTACTTATATTGCTAGAGATATATTATGTCTGTTACTAAACAAGTGGCGTGATTAGCACATCATTTTAAGCATTGCTGACTATTCTGGCAAAATATTAATTCAGTATTAAAGAAGAAGTTTTAGAGTTCAACTGCTGCCATTAATTCTTGAAACTCTCTAAAGATAAAGATGCAGTCACCTGGAGTGCTGTTCACCTGGAGTGGCCCTGGCTGCCACTGGAAAGGTCTGTTCTGGAGAAACAGGAAAATCACAAAGGGTAAACTCATTTCTCAGATTTATTAACAAGCTCTGACTTCAGTATAAAACAGATACCCTCTTCTCTCATTTAATCCCTACAACACACAGCCCCAGGGGCAGGATTATATTCTAAAGTGAGGACTTGAAAGACATGGAACGCTTGACTCACAGTCACAGCTAAGTGACAAGCTAATTCTAATCCTGCCTTAATCCTGCACGTACATGTTCCCATACCCCAGCACCTTTTCCAGAGTCAGGCAGGGGGAACTCCTCTGAGTTCAACTCAAGTAAGAAGAGCCAATTAAAGAGTGAGTGTGTGGGAGGAGGAGGTGTGGGCAGGCCGTATGCTCTCCTGTTGCAGCACTGCGTCTGACCCAGAGTCGGAGGCAAAGCCTGTTTATCAAATTGAAGCAGTTGATGAAAGCCAGATTCTCAGGGCTTACGATACAAATCTGTTATTCTCAACTGAGAAGCCCTACATTTTGTTAATACACATCTGCATGTTGTAAAATTTTATATCATATCTTTTGCCAATTTTGACCAGCTTGTCCCAACTCCAGTCCTTTCTCATCTTTTTCTTAAAAATATAAATTAAAACAACAAAAACATTAAGGGTCTTAATACTTTTTTTTTTTTTTGCCCGTGAAACCGCAGGCTCTCGTTGCTTGGGGTACCACAAACTCAAGCAATCCCCAGCCTCAGCTTCGCAGGTAGCTGGGATTACAGGCACGCGCCACCACACCCAGCTATTTTTTTTGGAACTAAGTCTCGCTACGGGCCCCAGGTGGGACTCAAACCGCGATCCCTAGCCCCGCCGCTTCATAGACTGAAGCTTACAGGCACGAGCCAACATGCCCGGCCCTTATTACTTCTTGAACTGTGAAATTCTTAAATTAAATCATGAAAAAAATAGTAATTTACTCATACAATTTGAACGTTGATTTGGAAAGTGGTAAATTCAGTGCCGATGATTGTCTGCTGTGACAATTGCTCCTCACACTTTCAAAATGTGCAAATCTTCCAAAACTTTATTTGCTGCAAAGCTAGTATGTCTGGGAAAATAGCACTTTCTTTTTTATTTAGTCATGTGTAAATACTTTTTAAAACAGGATACATACCTTTTATTTTATTTTTGAGACCAGGTCTTGCTATGTTGCCTGGGGTAGTCTTGAACCCGCAGACTCAAGTGATTCCTAGCTTCAATCTCCCAAGTAGCTAGGATTACAGGCGTGCACCACCGCGTCTGACTGGAATACGTATCTTTTAAAAGAAGATATATTTAGTAACCTTGGGGCTGCAATCTCTCTGTTCATCTTCTCTTCTCTCCCATTTTTTTTTCTATAGCTTAAAAAATTCTCCTTTGGAGGTTGAAGCAGAAGAAATGGAGCCCATTGTCACACAAGAATAACAGTTGAGACTAAGGAGGGTTGTAGTCAGGACCCCAAGTGAGCTTCTGATTGAGAAGCAGGTAGAATCTCTCTGTCCTAGAATCACAAGTGGAAGTAAGCAATGTGCACATGCTGGGCCAACTCAGAACCACCAAGGGTACCTTGAACCAGGATATGGACCTACAGTCTGGTTGGAGACTGGCACCTATGGGACAATGTGAAGTATCTTCACATTCACGATTCAGGGCCCACAAAATGTAAAATTCCCCCAGATTAAGTTCTCAAAATCAAACACATACAACACAACAATCAAAACATACAAGAAAACATACAAGAAAGTCCAATGCTAATGAAACTTAGAATATTGAATCTTTGTGTCATTTACACTGATCACACTCACACACTCAAACACACACTATGAAAAACATAAGATAGGATTAGAGCATACTGGAAAAATATAACCTTAGGAGTTGGTGTGGAATGAAGAAGAAATGAGACAGAAGAAACTGATGATGATCAGAGAGTAATCAACTCACAGACCGGGGACCACAGAGCATGATCTGAATTGGTCTGATTTAATGCAATTATGAACATCTTTCTATAGTTTGGCAGGGAATAGTCACAATAATCTAGTAGGGAAGGTGAAACTTGATTTCAAAGCATATGTAATGAACCACAGGGGTACAAGCAATAACATAGGAATCTATCTCTGGGGGGGAATCATCATCATCATAAGTCATAAGTCTCCTGAGACATTCCAAAAAGGGTTAGGAGACTGTGTACAGGTAAGAGACAGGTTATTGACCATCCTCTAGTGTGCCAGAGGGGGTGAGATGAGATAAAATTGTTCTTTTTATCTCATAGCTCATCTCTCATCCTGTTCCTACATCTCTCAATACCCTCTCATTAATAAAGGAGGGCGTGGCATCCACAGAACAAATATATTCAAGAAAATATGCTTTTTGATAAAAGAACAAGTGAGTATGGGAAAAAAGGTATCTTGATACTTATTTTATTGATACTTAGCACATGGATTAAATAGAGAGTATATTCAACAAGCAAGAGATTTAGTAAATTAATAAAGAAAACTGAGACAATCACCCTCGACAGAGCAGCGATAAAGAGATGGAAATTAGGAAACTATTAAGTTAAATATATGTACATATATTTAAGAAACATCAGAAGGGAAAAACAAAGTTGTATTAGTCAGGCTTCTCCAGATAAATAGATGCAAAAAGAGAAATAGAACAAATAAGAGATGATGGATGGATGGATGGGTGGTTGGATATAGAAAGAAGATTTATTATAAGGAACTGACTCATATGATTATAAAGTTTGATAAGTCCCACAATTTCCTGCCAGCAACCTGGAGACCCAGGAGGTGTAGTTCAGTGAGTCAAATGACATGAGAACTGGGAGAAACAATTCAGTGAATCTCAAGTCAAGGGTAGGAGAAGACTAAGATCCCAGGTTAAATAGCAAGTCAAGAAAAATGGCAAATTCTTCCTTCCCCTGCCTTTTGTTCTTTTTTTTTTATTTTTATTTTTAATTCTTTAAATTACAAATTCAGTAAATGGTTTTTGGGATATCTCCCCCACCTCCCTCCCTCAGGTGCTCCTTCCTTTCTCGCACATCCCACTCTTTGTTGTTTGCTAGTCTGTGTTAAGTCCATCAGTGTCTTTCTTTCCTGTGGTAGTGTTCTTTCATTGGGTGAAGGACTATGTTCACGGAACCAGATGAGACTTGATGGTAGGTTTTCAGCCTTAAGTTTGCATTGCGCAGCCATTCTATATTTATTTGTGGTCTTTTCAGGCTTTCTCGTTGGAAGCTGTCTTCTCCAATCCCATCTCTGTTGTTTAGCTGCTTTATCTTATGGTTCTGGCGTCAGGTTTAGGGGGTCTCACCCCCTGCCATTGACGGTAAGAAGTTTCTCTGTGGATACAGGCAATTGTGATTGGCCATTGTAGATGATCTCCTCAGCTTCAGTTTGTAGCTTTGCTTTGGAGCTGATACCCCCAGTCTTTGACCTTCCTCTCCTCTCCTGTAAAGTGGGAGGGGCACCTTGCTCTCCCAGAAGGCATCTCCAAAATAAGGTCTTGGGTCTTCCAGACCCGCAAGTGCATAGGTGCATTTCATGTTGTGTTTCTATAGATGTTTCTCCTGTCTTTCCTGGATTGGTTCCTTTAGATGTTTCTCCTGTCTTTCCTGGATTGGTTCCTTTAGTTGTCCATGTGCTGTGTCCAGCTCAGGCTTGTGGGCTGGATTTTTACCTGGTCCTTCACCTGTTTTATGATGGGGTTTGTATTATATATGTTCTTGCTCTTCCTGAAGATTAGCTGGAGAGTGATAAAATGAAAGGGGCACAACCCATCCACCAAACCACCCCCCCCTACCCGCTTGCCAGTACCTCCCTGCACGGAGGTGGGGCCCAGATGTCTGTGTATGTGTCATCCCAATCCCCCCTTGGGCTGGGTCCAGGGGGAAAATGCCTTGGCCGATCTGGGCTGCAGATGGCTGCCCCGTGCAACAACCATCCTCTGATGGATGGGGCTACAACCCCATCTGTCCCCCCCTCATGGGCTCTCCAGACTTGGGGGGGCTTACCCCAGGGTCTTCTCCGCACTTGCTCTCTGCTGGCTAGGAGTGGAAGGGTGGGAGCCCCAGGCAGCATGGAGGCCTCCAGGCTGACCCAGCTACCCCCGGTTGTGTGCAGCTGGCCTGTATGCCCCTGTACCCTCCAGACAAGAGGACACTACCTGTCCAAGGCCTCCCTTCAAAGAACTGTGACCTGGAAGGGATGTGACCCACACCTTTTATTCTATTCAAATCTTCAACTGATTGGACTAGACCCACCTACACTGGGGCACTGGGAGGACAATCTGATTTACTGACTCCACGGGTTCAAATGCTTATCTCACCCAGAAACACTCAAATATAAAGCTGGGTCTGGACATACAATGATGAGTCAAATAGACATATAAAATAAACTACCACATAATGAATGCTGTAAAGATGGTAATTATAGCTATGAAAGCTGATTTCCCAAAATTGAAGGACATGAGTCCTTAAATTTAAAAATTCTACCTAATGTGAAATAAATACAGAGAGCAATAATAAATTCCTAATCAGATACATCATAATAAAACTTAACCACTTTATTTTTTTTTTTAATTTTTTCAGCACATTGCAAGTTTATAGAGGAGGGATAAAGGGGGAAAAGTGACATTCACATAGACACAAACAGGTAGCCTTAAAGGATGAAAACTGCCTAAAATTTAACCACTTTAAATATAAAGAAAAATCTTGAAAGATACTGGAAGGGAGAAAATCGTTGCCTATACATGAAAGAAAATAGGTCATTTTTCACCTGGGAAAGGAGGTATGAATAAGTCTGGCTGCTTCTTATGAAGATCATCTACAGTCACCATCAATCCTAGCTCCACTGAAGAAAAAAGAAAATAAATGTTTACACAAAAACTTTTACAACAAGTGATCTTAGGAGCTATATTTATAACCATCAAGCACTAAAAACAGTCAGATGTCCTTCAACAGGGGAGTAGTAGGCTATTCAGGTCCACAAGAGACAACAGTACTCAGCTATAAACAAGATGAACTATCAGTGCAGGTGACAACACCAGAAAACCTTTAGGGTGTTTTGTGCACTGAAGGAAGCCAGTTTCAAAAGGCTGTATAGTAAATACTGCTCTTGTGTGACATTCTGGGAAAGGCAAACCTGTGGAGTTGGACAAGGCAGTGGAATTTCCCCAGACTGGGAGTGGGAATAGTAGTGGGAGTGGGAGTGTGTGAGTTCTGGGCAGCAACACTTGGGTTTGTTCAGATGGTGGAATTATTCCATCTGACACAAGTCTATGACAGAACTGTGGACTCAAAAAGGCCAGTGGGATATTTAGGATTTAATTAACTTAAAAATTGTATGCATCTTGAGTGTGTGGCAATGGAGAGACAATATTGGATATGCAACCTAAGATCAGTAATCAAATATCTCTCCCTGAATGATTGGAAGTCACAGACCTATTTATGTACAATTAATTCCAAAGCTCTGGCTTGGGCAGGAGGGGGTGAAGTTTTCTAAAAACTGTGTTTTCCTGCAGATTCATCACACCATATGCTTTAGAGAGAAAAACTTTCCTGTATCATTTAAGATTTTAAGTCAGAGAAGCAATATTCTTTAAAAAAAAAAATTTTTTTTTTGGCCAGACACGGTGGCTCGTGCCTGTAAGCTTCAGCCTATGAAGCGGCCGGGGCTAGGGATCATGGTTCAAGTCCCACCTGGGGCCCGTAGTGAGACCTAGTTCCAAAAAAATAGCTGGGTGTGGTGGCGTGTGCCTGTAATCCCAGCTACCTGGGATGCTGAAGCTGGAGATCACTTGAGTCTGGTACCCAGGGCAAGAGAGCCTGTGGTTCCACGGGCAAAAATAGCATGACCTAGTCTCAAAAAAATTTTTTTTAAATAATAAAAAATAAAAATTTTTTTTGTTTTTGAGACTAGGTCTAGCTGTGTTGCCTGGGTCTCATGCGATCCCAGCCTCAGCCTTCCAGGTAGCTGGAATTACAGGCACCCGCCACTGTGCCTGGCTGCTTTTTTGAGACCAGGTCTCACTATGTTACCTGGGGTAGTCTCGACCCTGTGAACTCAAGCAATCCCTGGCCTGTTGCCTCCCAGCACTTAGATTACAGGCACGCACCACCACGCCCAGCAATTTTCATTAAAAATTTAAGATATTTTACAAAAAGAAAAAGAGAAGTACAGGATGGTCTCACTTATATGATGGATATAGGGAAAAACAAACAAACAAACAAATAAGAAAAAATGAAAACAACCAATGGGACTGAACCATGGACGAGAGAGGAGGAGGGGGAAGAAGGCAGGGGAGGTGAAGAGTACAAAAGATCAGGATAGTTAACAAATGTTAGTGAAGTGGGAAAGCCCTGGGGTAAGAAAAACAAAAACAAAAACAAAAACCACACATTTACCAGATATCGGAAGAGAACAACAGGCCAAACAACCAACAACTAAACATCAACTTAACCAACGAACAATTTGCAGAAAAATGGGAGAAGAAGTGACTGAAGGGGGGATACAGAAGGGGGATATGGAGGGAGGAGGAGGGATCAATTAATGCACAATTGTGACAAATCAATAAAATGAATTAAAAAATTTAAGATGACATTTTAAACTGAAAATTACTATGAGTGGAAGTTTCAACTTAATGAAATAAACATTAATTTAAGCACTCTACAAGGTGTAAACATGAAAACTAAGGATTCAAAAGATTTTGTGCCTGAAATTGCATAGAAAGAAAGATCAAACAAAATAATATTTCAGGTGAAGCTATATATGCACAATTCATGGAACTACTGTTACAATTTAAATTTGTAAAGAATTAACAACAATAAAAAAGTATTAAACTGATCAAACTGTTTATAAGATGATATCTTTTATTTGTCTGTTTTTTTGCCAAAAAAAGGGCCTAGCTGTAGGTATTTATCTCTCTGCCCTATCCAAAAGCAAGTTAGGGCCCCCCAAGTCTCATAAACCCTCAAGTCTCATAAACCCACAAGTCTCATAAAATGAACATTACACTGACTTTCTTCCTGAAGTCATGCCCTTGGGTGGAGCAGGTTGGGAACCAAAAATCTGTGGAGTGTAACTGAGCCTTCAATCCCTTATTCTTCCCTATTTGAGATCAATATATTTACTATACAAAATCACTGAAATGACCATGTCTATCTAGTACAGAAAATGGAATCTTCCCCCACCCAGCACAGGCAATTTCTAACACAATTTCAGGGAGACCTGGGCATCCTTGAAAGAAAGAAGAGAATAAGCAGGGACACCCATGTTCTCATTTTACTTGCCATAGAGACTTGGTACGGGAGGAGAAGGCTACTTAGGAAGAAGCTATCTTGAGTAAACCAATGGACTCATTCTGCTGAGGGCATTGCTAAGGTAGGTTAGGCATGGGAAGGTGGGGGGGGGGAGAGGGTTCCTACACCAAGAAAAAAGATAAAGAGAGAGGATTTCTGTGATACAGTTGTTGGCTCTTCTGCCCAGGTAAACTTGCTCCTCAGAAGAAAGAGAGGTCCATTTCTTTGTGGCGCAGAAAGAAGCTCAACTCAGTCAACAACCAGGGGAAGCGACTTACCAAATTAAAGAGGCAGCTCAGCAGTCATGCTGACACCCTTGGCTCACACCTGGTCCTTCCCGAGTTGAAATCAAGATGAACCCATTCCCACTGACACAACAATCCAAGTGCTGATACCCACAGAGGCAGGCAGAGTGATGTCAACCAAGAAAAATGTGAGAAGACTGAAATAAAATAGTACTTTTTATTTGGGGTCTAAGAGTACAAACTTAGGTGTCAGCCCAGATAATGTCCTGTTGGAGTCTTTCAGGGGGTTTTAAAGGACAAAAGAGAGGTGAAGAAGAAGGGGGGATTGCAGAAGAGCTACCAAGAGCTAGGATTGGTTACAAATGATATTCCTCAGAGTTCATTGACTTTTAGTCAAGCTGGCCTTGGTTACTATGGAGAGAAGGAAAAGAAAAAACATATCTCTGCACAGTTCTAGAAGGTTATGCCTAGCTGGGAACCGGTTCCTGCCTGTCAGTAAATTTTTTTTTTTTTAAGTTAAAAGTTCAGTAAGATAGAGTTTCAGCACAAGATGGAGTTGTTTAGTCTGCCTGGAACATTCCTTTTCACAGTGGGGAGGGAAGAGGCCACATCAGACACTCTCAGGGGGAATGGTTATGGAGTGTGTAAGGGGGAGGAAGATGGGACAGGGCCTTCTCTGTCCCAGCCACACTGTGAACCCAAACATACTACCAACTGCAAAAATGAGCCTTGAACTGAGAGAACCTCAAGAGGCACTTATCAGATTAGCCCCCAGGAGGGCCACACTTTAAGGAAAGTTCAGCTTGTTCCAAACCATCCCTTCCAAGGCAGTGCTTCTGCAGCCTGTGTCCTCACATTCCCCAGTTTGTCTCCTGTTTTGTGCCCCCAGCCCCCAGCTAGGCCTTGGTTGAGGTCCATGCCTGTCTAACGGAAGGCAGCATCTTCGTGGGCCCCTCGCCTTGAACTCTGCAGTCTAGAAGGAAAGAATCCAGGTAGTTGGCCTGGTTGCAGGTAGAGACTCTATAGCATCCTGAGTCTTTTGGTGACAGCTCAAGCTAGCAGACACCAAAAGACCTGTCAGGTTCAATGCATGGCCTGCTTCTTTAGCTCCATGTGGGGATGGCCATAGACCTTGGGAATGAAGATGCACCAGAATGGAATATCTATGTACTTGTTCCTGGCACCAGCGTGGAGTCTATATCCCTGGCATGCTGTGGCCCACTCAAGCACAAGGTATCCTCCAACAAAGTGTCCAATGACTTTAACAGAGGTTCTGGAGGATTCAGCAGATTTCATTAAAACCATCCCTGAAAAGAGCAAATCTGATTTCTCTTTTGCCTTTGCTTTTTTGTGTGTGAGACTAGGTCTCGCTATTTTTGCCCGTGGAACCTCAGGCTCACGTTGCCCGGGATACCACAGACTCAAGCAATCCCCAGCCTCAGCTTCCCAGGTAGTTGGGATTACAGGCGCGCACCACCACACTCAGCTATTTTTTTGGAACTAGGTTTCGCTGCAGGCCCCAGGCAGGACTTGAACTGTGATCCCTAGCCCCGGCCACTTCATAGGCTGAAGCTTACAGGCATGAGCCACCATGCCTGGCTGTCTTTGCTTTACTTCTAGTGAGTTCACAGGAGATGGAGCACCTGGATTACATGGTGCTGAGTGGGCTTCTGTATCCCCAGGGAGGGAAAATCCACACAGTGCATGGCTTAGAACCTGGAGCACACAGAGTGCCTCATAGTGCCTATGTGATTTTGTCCTTGATGTATATTCTATGGGATTTTCATGCATGTCATGTACCCTTCATCACAGCATCACACAAAGTAGCTTCACAGTCCTCCGGTCCTCTGGGCTCTGCTTAGTTATCTTCCTCTCTCCCTACCCCAATTTCTGAAAACTCCTGCTCTTTTTATTTTCTCCATTGTTCTGTCTTTTCCAGTATGTCATATCTTTAAAACCACAGAGTACTTTTTCAAATTTAATTTCTTTCACTTAGTAATATGAATTTGTTTCCTCCATGTCTTTCAGGACCTGGTAACTCTTTTTTCAGTGCTGAAAAATATTCCCATTGTCTGGATTTACCATAGTTTATCCACTTACCTACAGAAGGACATCTGAGTTCTGGATATTATGAATAAAGCAGTTGTAACACACCCATGTGCATGTTTTGTGTGAACAGAAATGATCAGCACCTTTGTGAAAATACTAAAGAGCACAACTGTTAGATCATATGCTAGGCACATGTTAAACTTTGTTTGAAAAAAAAAAGCCTGTCAACCTGTCTTCCAAAATGGCTGCACCATTTTCCATTCCCACTGGCAATGAAGTCGAGAGTTCTTGTTGCTACACATCCTCACCAGCATTTAGTGTTTGTTTCCAGATTTTGGCCACTTAAATAGGTGAGAAGAGCTATGTTATTTCTAGCAATAGGATTACAGAATCCCAAAAGTACGCATACTATTAGTTTTATTCTTTAATGCATTCTTCATGATTAAAGACCCAGAGACCTATCTTTAAGTTAGTAGAATCACTTGTCAAGAAACCGCCACTGGGACCGGGCATGGTGGCACGTGCCTGTAAGCGGCAGCCTAGGAAGCTGCGGTGGGGACTAGGGAATCACAGTTTGAGTGCTGCTCGAGGCAATGTAGTAAGACCTAGTTCCAAAAAAAAAAAATGCTGTGCATGGTGGCGTGCGCCTGTAATCCCAGCTACCTGGGAAGCTGAGGCTGGGGATTGCTTGAGTCTGTGGTACCCTGGGCAATGTGAGCCTGCGGTTCCATGAGCAAAAATAACGAGACCTAGTCTCAAAAAAAAAAAAAAAAAGAAAAGAAAAGAAACCTCCATTGGCGCATATAAATTTGATAGATAAAATCATTCTCTCACTATAAAACAATTAACATTCTTATTACATGGAAATGAAATATTACAAAAGATACTTTTTCTCAATAAAAATAACTTAAATAGAATTAGTGTGAAATAGAGAAGAGAAGAGAAGAGAAGAGAAGAGAAGAGAAGAGAAGAGAAGAGAAGAGAAGAGAAGAGAAGAGTAGAGAAAGAAGATAGTTTCTAAATGAAGCACTCAAAGTTACCTGTCCCATCATGGCAAATGCCCAGCCAAACAGGGTTGGCATAAAGTAGGGCCCCTGAGGCCCAAAAGCTTACCAAGTCTAAGTCCAAGGCCCAAGTCTAAGGCACCTTTGGGCAGGAACCCCAGGAAAGGGACAGAAGGGAACAGGCAAATCTGGAAGAAAAGGTGTAAAATCAGAGTACAGGTCAAGATAAAGTCTGCCGTTGCCAGTGTCCCCACGGGTCTCTCATCCATGTTTCTTCCAAGTGCCTCCTTCCATGTTACCCAAGTCCCTGGTGCAAGTCCAAGGCTGAGAGGCAAATCCTGCTTCTTCACATGTTTCTCTGCTCCAAGTGCTTCCTGTAATATCTTTTTAATCAAAGTGCACTTTTGAGCCTCTTAGTGATATGGGTGCTGTGGTAAAGTTGGGGAACCATGGCCCCAACATGATAATGCTGCATTAGGGTGGCAGCCATCTTGCCCTGGTAGGTGGAACCTCGGAAAAGGGAAGCCAAGGTTTCTCATGAGAGGAACAGAGACAGGAAATTTATGAAGGAGCATGGCTGGAGAATAACTGAGAGAAAGCTGGAGAAAGGAGAGAGAAGAGGCACAGAGGGTGGCTGGATTTCCATATGTGGTAGTAGGGCAGGGAAGGAAGCCATACTGTGGGCTCCATCCCCCGCCTGGGCTGGTGAGGAGCCCAGGGAAACATACTGGAAAAATGTGTCACCTGTGAAAACTGACTTGGAAATGTGGTACTTGAAGACTTGCTTTAACTGTGAAGCTTGGGAATTGTCTGGAGACCTGAAAAGAACTTGCAGTGCTACAGTTTTCATCATGAGAGGTCTGAAGTGGTTGCTGCTATTCTTTCCAGTGAGTCTTGGTGGTTTCAGGGCACTTCAGAGTTGAAGCAAAAAGAATGTTGGACCTGTGTCGTTGGAGGAGGATTCATGATGCCATCTTTATTTCTTCACTGGATTTGAATTTCATGTTTTGGAATTGAATCCATAACACCATCTTGGCTTCTTCATTTGACTTGAAGGTGGAACAGTTGCCATTGTGTGAACACACGTGGCTGAAGGACCCATGTGCAACTTTTAGACTAGAAACTGGAGTATGTGTTAAGATTACCAAAGGGGTCTTTTGTACCTTCAGTGACTCTTGTATATTTCATCTTTTTAGTAAATAAATCTTGTTTTTGTACTGGGCATGGTGGTGTGTGCCTATAAGTGACAGCCTATGGAGCTCGGCTGGGACTGGGGACCGCAGTTAGAGTCCTCTCTGGGGCAACATAGCAAGACCTAGTTCCAAAAATAATAATAATAATAACAGCAGCTGGGCATGGTGGCACGTGCCTGTAATCCCAGCTACCTGGGAAGCTGAGGCTGGGAATTGCTTGAGTCCATGGTACCCCAGGCAACGTGAGCCTGTGGGTCCATGGGCAAAAATAGTGAGATCCAGTCTCGAAAAGAAAAACAAAAAATCTTGTTTTTGTTTCCTCTTAAGGTTAATGTGGTCTTGCTACTGCTCATGTGGGCTGGGATGAACCTAAGGAGTGGCTGGGTTTAAAGGGCCAGCTGCTCCTCTTTGTAAGTTTAGTTAAGTACCATGTTTTGTTGGTTTTATTACCCAATTTCATTAGCACTGTTTTTCCTTTAATGCATATATTGTCAGACACCATAAAGCAATTTTTAAAATAAATCTACACACATAATTAAAACCAATAAGGCCAAGAATTCACATATTATTTCAAGTAAAGTTTTCTAGAAATTTTTAGGAGGTTAAAAATATAAGAAGGGAAGGATTGTGACAAACTCATCAATACATGCTGGAGGCCTAAGAAAAGATGCTTTCAGTCTTATTCAGAGAGAGGGAGAAAGTTCCAGTTATCCCTTGTTCAGCAAAGATCTTCAGTTTCATTAAAGGGATAATGTGGCATCTTGGATAAAACTTTCATCAGAAAACTTACAAACTTTCCTCCTCTGCAAAAAAAGAGAGGGAACTGAAATTGATGATGGTGCTCATTAATATACATAAGTACTGAGATATGAGAAACTGCCCATCCTGCAGTAGCTCTAAGCTGGCCCCTCCACAAGCTAGAGAAGGTTCCTGCCGTGTCTGCTCCACTTTTGGTTTGCTTCTTAGGCAGGCGGTTCAACCATCCAGACTTCTCCTTGGAAGTCAATATCCCAATATTTTTGTTATGGGGCAAAAGGTCTAAAAAAATTGTCACTGGATCAGAGCCCCTCCCAATGGCTCTGGGTCCACCACCACAAATACAAACACTGCCACGCATACAAATAAAGGGTTTTTGGTGCAGCAAAAGAAAACCAACAAACATTTATTTTAATGAATAGGCTAAAGAGAAGGAGAAAGTTCAGTTTCATGAGCTGGAACTGTAGCTTCTTGAC
This sequence comes from Uropsilus gracilis, assembly GCA_004024945.1. NCBI lineage: Eukaryota > Metazoa > Chordata > Mammalia > Eulipotyphla > Talpidae > Uropsilus > Uropsilus gracilis. Next base: position 7,263 of record PVHY01015698.1, on the reverse strand, counting down.
CCAGCAGGGTGTGGCAAGGCCTGTTTGGAACAGGACCAGGGGCAAAGTATTACCAAAATGTGCCACCATCTGGGTGGCAGGGTGCAACCAAGGTTTGCCCCTGTTGAAGTCAGCCTCACTCCAGGAGAGGGGGCCCACACCAGCTTGCCTGGTAGGATGGCTCCTGTTTGCAGCAGTTCTAACAAAAAAAAAAAATTGGAGGCCATGTACATTGTTCCTTTTTAAAGGCTCCCAATATGGCAGCTCTGCTCCACTCCATTTTCAGAATCCACCATACTCAGGACATCAGGGGCAGAGTTCAGACTCTGGCACTGTGATTATACGAGTATCTTCCTGCTGACTTGGGTCATGTCCAGATGTCAGGAGGTGGAGTTTGACCCTTCGTCCTGGTGGGAAAAACAAATGATTTCTGTCCAGCCCAGAAAGAACTTCAATCTCACAGAGCGCCCAAGGATATAGGGCTCAGTTGCCTCTGAGAACTCAACATTGTGGCATGATTATTTCAGAGATCACATGAAGGCTTACTTTTCTTTTTTTCACAAATGTTTACTTCCACATAATCAGAACTTTATCCTGGTATCGCCAATCACAATTTGGAAAAATTCAGTGTTTTTCTTAGAAAACAAGAAAAGCTGTCTTGGAAACCTATATTCTAGCATGAAATGCTTTTAGGGTTCATGGGATTATCTGAATTCTAAGAATGTAAAAAAAGTGTTGTTGTTGTTGTTGTTGTTTTTGAGACTAGGTCTCACTTTGTTGCCCGGGAAACCACAGGCTCATGTTGCCCAGGGTACTACAGACTCAAGCGATCCCAAGCTTCAGCCTCCCAGGAAGATGGGATTACAGGCGTGTGCCACCGCGCTCAGCTATTGTTTGAGACTAGGTCTCACTATGTTACCCCAGGCAGGTCTCGAACCCGCAGACTCAAACAATTCCCAGCCTCCACCTTGCTCCGTAGGCTGTAATTAAAGGCATGCACCAGCTGTGCCCAGCCTAAAAAAAGTTTTTCTTAAATGAATTATATTACAGTAATTCAAACCCCCCAGCCCCTCTAAAAAATCATTGGAATTATTTAGAAATGTTTCCACTCCTATATAATGAACTTTTGACAAAGCAATTTTACGGTACTTGAACTAGATCAATAAATTCTTGTCAATACAATGAGGATGAGTTTGCCCAAAATGGCGGCCACATAATGGGATGCCAAGTGCTGCTGCAAATCAAAACTATATATAGCTCATCTTTGTGACCACACTCCTTTGCTCAGAGATGTAAATCAAAACCATTTGCCAAAGCCACATAGAGTTGTTTTTTTTTTTAAAGCACATCTAGTAGTTTTTTGAGGCTACAGCTTCAATTTCTCAAGACAGTTTGCCTATTAAAAACACCCATAAATTTTCAAGCTAAGGTAAAAAAAATAATCTAACATTACAAGATGTAACTGGGACTAATCCATTTCATTGCTTTTTTAACTCAGGAAAAAACCCAGGAGATTTATAAAGTCTACCTAAGAGATTAACCAGACATCCCCCTTTAGCCTCTGATGTATATCAGAAAGATCTCCAACTCCCATCTGGTTGTAATAAGCATAAAAGAGAAAAGACTTGGGTGTTATACTTAGTATAAAGAATCAAATCTTTTATTTGAAATAAGAAAACTGAAAGTTAATTCAGGAAGGAAGTTTAACATCCCCTGGAGCAAATGGAAGTTTTGTTCAGTTTGGAAATAACTCATGATAGCTGGAAAATGAGCATGTTTTGTACCTTTAGAGAAAGCCTGACCAACAGCTGCCATCTTACCCCACAGCCTGGAATAAATCCACTCATACAGTCACCTTGGTACGTCAGCACTTAAACTTCTGAATTTGGCTTGGGAGCATATATATATATGGACTCATGAATTTTTCTTTCTTAAGAGAAATTTCCCATGTCATCCAGTGAACAATTATTTTAAGTTTTACTAAGTATGTCTATGGTTGATGTTTTGGCAGGGGTCTGTGTAGTAAGCCAATTTTCCATTTGTAGATTTTATTATGCTGCAGTGCTAATCTACTACCAGTAACAGATTTATTCTCTCTAGAGTTTAAGTGGCCAGAGTGTGTGACCGTAATTAATCTAAATAATTACCTCTGTTATAGAGGTTTACAAATTGATAAGGAAAAAATCATTGCTTAAAAGTGTTTGAGAACCTATAATAAAATGCTATACTGTGCCAGTTTTTAAAAGCTATATATAGCAAAATACAAGTTCTGTGAAATGATATGCAAAATATTAAAAGAAATTAAACATTTTCAGAACAGATGACTTCACTGGAGAATTCTACCTAATGCTTAAAAAAGAATCTTCTCCAACTACCCACAATTCCTGAAAAACACCTAAGAGGAGAGAACATTTCCCATTTCAATTGAGAGAGGTATTACATTAACACCAAAAACAGGTAAATATATTATGGAAAGAGGAAATTTCTCATGAACATAGACAAAAATCTTCTAATAGCATTAACAATCAGAATTCAGCAATATAAAACAATACAAAGATTACACATCATAACCAAATGAAGTTTATTTCAGGGAAGAAAGTAGTTCAATATTCAAAATTCGGTCCTAGCCAGGCATTGTGGCGTGCACCTTTAATCCAAGCCTTGGGAGGCTGAGGGTAGGAAGCACTTGAGTCCATGGGTTTGGGACTACCCCAGGCAACATAGTGAGACCTAGTCTCTCAAAAAAAAAAAAATGCAGTCCGTGTTACCCATCACATTAATTTCACATGATCGTATCAATTGACATAGAAAAAAGCCTTTGAAAAAACTCAGCATTCACTCCTGATAAAAAATTATTCTCAGGAAAAATAGAGAGCTTCCTTAACCTGATGAAGAACACCTACAGACTACAGCTGACACTTGTATGATGGTGAAACCTGTAGGGCTCCTCTGCTCCCACAGTGGCAACAAGAGGAGGGTGCCTACTTTCATCATTACAGGTCCACTGCATGGGAAGTTCTAGGTAAAGCAAAAGGCAAGAAACAGGAACAAAAGACCTACAGGGATAGTAGAATCTCATAATTTGCAGTAGTTCTCATATATACATTTGCTATGAACAGAGTTAGCAATGTTGAACAGTTGCTCCTGGGGGAAGAAAGCTCCTGTAAGCCTCAGGCACAACATTTTCATCAACTCAAAATCCTATGTGCATTACATAGTTTTGCTACCAACATCCTTATATACAATTTTATAAACAAGCTTGTCTCATCAGTGTCAACAACCTGCTCTTCCATAGCACCATTTTTATGTATATCACTTAGCAAGTATTTTTTAAATTATTTCCCTGTCTCCCAATCTGCATAACTTACCTCACCTGCAAACTTCACATTTTTCATGCCAGTAGCTGTTTGAAACCTGCAGACCAGATGGCATCAGCCAAGGGTTGAACAGTTTCCTCACTTGAAGTGATGTGGCCCTCAAATGTTTTGACTCTGCTCGTGACCATGCTGCCCATCACACTTTCTAGCAGGAAAGTCATCTCAGGAATCCACAAATTTTCCTGCTTTCTCCATAGTTTCTTCATGCATTTTTCCAGAGCAACCTCATGGGCAGACTGGTGAATCGCCTCCTTTTTCTGGATGCACTATGTTGTTGATTCGCTGACATTGAGCTTACAGCCAACGGCCCCCTAACTCAGGCTGTGCAATGCATCTGTTTACTTCTAAAGCATATTATGGTTTTTGTGTACTTAAGAACACCAGGCAGTGTGTCAGCATTATACTTGGGACCTAAGCAACCAATAAAATGCACAAAAATGCTCAAAGTGTGGCAGGGTTTAGACCACAAAAAGGACATGTTGACAAAAAAGCAGAGATTCCCTTGTTCAATCTCAGCAGGGAATGTGCACACCAAGAGATTAAATTTGTTCAGTGCTCTATGCATGCTTGTGAATGATCATTAAAGTATCATATACAATATTTCGGAGTTACAAATAAATGTTAGTGAGTGAAATCACAATTACAGATCTCATGAACAATGGAAAGCAATGGGGGAAGAAACCACACAGGTGAACAGATATGGCGACGACATGCCTATCTCCTGGGCTGAGTCAAGTGTATCTGATGCAACCCACCTCTAATTTTGGGGTTCCAAGCCAGAAAATCCCTTTCCATATCTGGAAGATTATCCCACATCTAGGAGGGGTTTCAGTCCCTATTGCTGCTGGAGCCAAGCCCACTGAAGGCAGACCTACATCCTGCTCATCTTTGAAGCTGCACTTCTGGTAGAACTGAACAAATGGAGGCTCAGAAAATACCTGTTAGTGATATTGGGTGGCAAAACAGATAACCAAACTTGCAAAGGGGAGCAGCTGGCCCTTTAAGGAAAGTCACACGCCAGGTTCTTCCCAGCACACGCATGCAGTAGCATACCACATAAACTTTAAGAGGGAGGCAAAAACAAATCTACTTATTAAAAGACAAATTAGACAAGCATCACTGAGGGATACAAAGGAACCCCTTTGGTCATCTTATCACACAGTTCAGTCTCTGACCCAAAGAGCACATGACTGCACCAGCCATGTGTGCCCACAAAATGGCGGCTGCCCCACCTTAAGCGGGAGGAAGGAGTTAAGAAGGTGCCTCCACTCCTTCTTCAAAGACAGCTGCACTCAGCCAAGCCAGAAAAATCCAAGATGGCGTCATCGCAAGATGGAGTGGTCAATCCTTCTTCAAAAGGCACCGCTCCGGTATTCCTTCAACTCCAATTCCAAAGTGGCCGGCATCAGCAAAACTCACTCGATACAGCAACACAGCAAGCACTTCAAACATCTCACGTTGAAAACGGCAACACAGCAAACTCTCTTTAGTTCTCCAGAAGACTTCTAAGCTTCGCAGTTTCAAAATTAAACCAAGTTTTTTAAGTACCAAGTTTTTAAGACAGCTCACAGGTCACAAGTTTCTCCAATGTGCTTTCCCCTGCTTTTCAACGGCGGGGGCTTGGGATGGAAGTCCACGGCTTGGCTTCCTTCCCTGACCTGCTGCCCCGCATGGTAGCGGCAGCTCTGAGGCCTCCAGCCTCACTACTGCTCCTCTCTGCTCCTTTTTCCTCCATTCTCTTCGCTCTGTTCTCTTCTCTCTTCCCTTCTGTGCTCCTTTCTCTTCTCTCTCATTTTGTCTCTTTCCATGTCTTTTATTCTTTCCTCTCCCTAATCTTTTTAATTCTCTTTTTTCAAGAGAAGGCTTAAATTTCCTTTTCCAAGTCTCTACCCACCAATGCTAACAATAGCAATTTTAATGCATCTACACCAGTACTGGGGGCCATGGCCCCCTAACATTAGCAGATCAACTAACTCTCCCAAAGTGCATCGGCAAGTCAACAAGTGTGTTTCCCCACAACCCATCTGCTCACAGCTTTCAGAAGGTGAGTTTAGTTTCTCTTCTGCCTCAAGGCAAATGCATCAAGATAATGTAACTCATCTCAAGGCCATTGTGTCTAATGAAATTCTTTTCTTGGCTCTCATGAACCATTAAGAGCTTAAGAGCGTAAGAAGCAGCACAGCTCTGAGGCAGGCTCCTTTTGAACGCCTGTGTATTTTTAGCTGGGTAACAACAGCAAGAGGATAAGGGGTAAATTGTTTGGCCTTCTGAGCTGCAAGAGTGTCAAGCTTCACTCACTACCTGGAATCTACTGTGGCTTCTGCAGTAGAGATACTGGCAGGATCAAGATTCACATGGGGCCCAGACCCAGACCTTTTTCGGCACCAGCTGGTCAACTGACCTCTTTCTACCCCAAAGTGCCACCTTCAGAGTCAGAAATACTCTTTTTGGATAGTGGCTCATATTTTCTGGATACTAAAAATTATCTTTTACATAACTTCATAAACTTAGAATCATAAATCAAGTCTGCACACACAGAATGCTGTGTATCAGGAACACAGTCCCTCACCTGTCAAATAGACACAACCACAGAAAAGGAAGAGAGACAGACCTATGGACTGAACATAAATCATCAAACAATGAGAGAGGAGTCTGAGTGGATGGAGTCTGAGTGAATGGACGGACCATCAGAGGTTGGGGGTGGGGTGGGGAGGGAAGGCATCCCAGCAACCATTTATCTATGTAAGAAATTAAAAAAACAGAAAACAGAAATCAAGTCTGTCTGAGGTTGTGTGGTCCTGAGAGGTGAAGGAGGGGAACAAGGCCTTTGACTATTTTATTTTGTGTTTTATGAGATTCAGCAGTAATGGAGTTACCCATCTCATCAAGAATCCCAAGTCTGAATCTTGCAGCAGAAATGCCCTAAGACCTTCATGGACAGTCCTCACCACTGGTCTTCCCATTACAAGAAAATTGTGGCATTAACCTGAATTCTTCATGCTTTACCACAGTCAACAAGTTACAGTCCTTGATGAACTACATTTCTAGTTAACAGATGCCTTCACTTACATCAGTGTGCACACTGTGACTGTCCTCTGCTGTTATAGAAGATGCACACCTTGATCTCTGCATCACAGATATTTCCTGCTGCACCTGCCTGAGAACAGCACACTGCAGGGGCCAACGCTATGTCCAGCCTCTATCACACAAGCCTGGTGAGGAAGGCGTGGTACCATAATCTGGGAATCTGAAAAAGTGTTAACACCCATTGGATATGAAACAGGGTATAAAGAAGACTTTTTGACTTTACTTAGCTTGGATACACCTATCTGCTTGCTTTTCTCTCCAAAGCAGGCAACAAGCAGTTCCTTTGCAATTACCTTTAACCTTAACTGGATATAGCTATCTGCCTGCTTCTCTCTCCAAAGCAGGCTACACACTCTTCATTAGCATTTTTACTGATCACCTTTACCATTGATATGCAAAAGCCAGCCAACTGCTCTCTGTTTTCAGCTCCAAAAACTGCAGAAAAGAAAAACTTTAAAGCACAGTTTAAACTTTCCACTTGTGGGTTCTTACCACCATCCCCAGCCTTCTCAACCAAAATACCAACCCAATGTAAGACTATCAGTGCAGTGCAGACTAATTTATTTCTAACAAAGTGATTTTTAATTATCCTAATAATTACAAAAGAAACATGTAAGACTCAGAATACTTCAACATTGTCCAAAACCTTTCTCAGTATTGTCCAAAGTCTTTTCCCAGATTGCCCCAAATATCCTCAGTCTCTCTGTCCTGATCATCTCACCAATGTCTAGACAGAGTCCATCTCCAGACGCTTGAAGACATGTTCCTTAGGCTGCTCCCTTGGCTTCCACGCTGTCTTCTCCTTGTCACCTTCAGGTAG
>PVHY01015697.1:22270-35554 GCA_004024945.1 Uropsilus gracilis | reverse complement strand
GTCCATGTTTAGTCCTTTGGTCTCTTCTTTTTATGAATCCGTGTCCTTTTCCTGGGTATCTGTGTCCCTGGGACACAGTTAACCAGGCTGTTTAGATTTCCAGTCTTGTCTGCCTGGGGCAGCCAGTCCAAGCTTGGTTGCCATCTATCAGTGCTTGCTGCTCCTTCCTGTTTGTCTGGTCTGTTCAGTGTTCTGTTGCATTTCCCTGCTTCATTATTTGTGGTTCCAGTCTCTGACTTAGGGAACCTGGCTCACAGCCATTGTCCGTAGAGAAGTTCCTCCGTGGAAGCAGACATCAGCAGCTGGTTGGTCCAGCTCATCATCACTCTCTTGATTTGCAGTTCTGCTAGGGAGGCCTACCCCGTTTTGTGGTCTTCCAATCCTGTGGAAAAGGCAGGGTGAGGATGTCGCATTGTTTTCTCTGAAGGCACATCTGAGCCAAAATATTGGCTTCCAACCTCCGGTGATGCTACAGGTGTAGTTCTGTGCTATGACAGCACTGAAATTGGTGTGACAGTCCAGTGTCCGGTGGTTCTCTGGTGCATATTTCAGTTCTGCCCAGGAAATGTGTGTGTCCATGGCCTTTATTCATTTCCCACACCTCTTCTGTGTCTGCAGCTGATCATTAGTATTTGTCTTAATCCTGGTGTGGGCTGATTGGAGTGGGACTGAACCAGAAGGGGTTAGCTACTGACACCCATGGCCTGCCGTGCTCCCTTCCCCCCAACCCACCACCATACCACCAGGGCGCCTGCTACTCAAGTGGGAGCGGGGCAACCTGGGTGCTCCCCTGTCCGTGCTACCAGACAGAGGCCCAGTCCCCTCAATCCCCACCCCAAGAAAGGCCCAGGGGCAGGTGTTCCCAGGCCAGGGGACTGCCACTGGCAAGGGACCGGGGTGGCCTTATGGCAGGACATAGCCCGCTGGCCCACACTACCACTGCTCAGGCAGGCACAGGAGTTGCAATCGGCCAGGCCTGGTGGCTCGTGCTAAGCTTCAGCCTATGAAGCGGTCAGGCTAGGGATCGCGTTTCAAGTCCCGCCTGAGGCCTGTAGCGAGACCTAGTTCCAAAAAAATATAGCTGGGCGTGGTGGCGCGCGCCTATAATCCCAGCTACCTGGGAGGCTGAGGCTGGGGATTGCTTGAGTCTGTGGTACCCCGGGCAACGAGAGCCTGCGGTTCCACGGGCAGAAATAGCGAGACCTAGTATCAAAAAAAAAAATAAAAATAAATAAAAATATTACGAACAATCTTCCTGTCTTTTTAAGATAAAGAAATATATTTCCCATAATTATACTTATTAATCAATTAACTGTATAAAACTAGACTAATAATTTTATTAGACTTTTTTGAATGTATCGTTGACAATGATTTTGCATGCTATGTTCCTAATCCATCTTCCCTATTGATGCTATAGTTTTGCCTACATGATTTTTCATAGCGGAGTGATTTTCAGAAAAGCATATACTTTGTTATAGCAGAGCAGGTTATAATTTGTCAGGAAATTTGTTCTGATATGTATTAATTTAGTTTAATGTAACATAGTTTACATTCAGTAAAGCATTACAAGCATTTCAGTTATATCATGAACTATGTGTTGCTTCTTTTTAGATAATTTTTCTTGAAACAGTGATTTGCAAAGTAAAATGGAAATCTTAGCAGTATATATTATTCATGTATTTTCCCATATTCTGTTGTCACCATAATTAATTATTTCTGGCTTATATAAAATTACACAGAAAACAAAACTTCCAACTGCTCTAGCAAAGACAGTAAAAGTGGAGAAAAAAAAGGACAAAGGAAAACAGTAAGTTTCAAAAGAGTAAGACATAAAGAAAAATACATGTTAATATTTTTCTTGTTAATTTCTATTTTTTATTTTCTATTATTTGTGGTCATCTAACTAAAACATTAACAGGTTTTAAAAAAATCATATTACTAAACATAGTATTATAAGCACCCCCAGAATATGGTTGTGGGAGAAGGGTGGAAAGGGAAGGACATAGAATTAAAATGGGTTAGAGGAGGAGAATGAACCAGAGGTTAAGAGAATGAAATTCATGAATTATTTTAGGGAAAAGAGGTTTACATTATTTACTTGATGGCTTGGCTATCCTTTGTAATTTTTTTTTTTTTTTTTTTGAGACTAGGTCTCCCTATTTTTGCCTGTGGCAGGCTCATGTTGCCCAGGGTACCATGGACTCAAGCAATCCCCAGCCTCAGCTTCCCAGGTAGCTGGGATTACAGGCATCCAGCTATTTTTTTGGCACTAGGTCTCGCTAGGTGCCCCTGGCGGAACTCGAACCTCAGTCCTTGGCCCTGGCCGCGGCTTCCTAGGCTGCCACCTACCGGCATGTGCCACCATTTTAATTTTTATATAAACTCCTTAGTCTGGCCTGTCCTTTTTTTTTTTTTTTCCACATCACAACTTTTTAATATTTTTAGAATTAAAATTACTTATGAAACAATTTTAACATGAGGTGGTAGTTTGATTTGGTTTTGAATGCCTTTATACAGTTAACTATTGGCAATTTTAGCTTGGTTTCCAATTTTTTTAATTGTAAGTAACTTATTTATATATAAATTTCACATCTCTGTGATCTCTGGGGTTCACCCCCCCTCCCTGACCATTCCCACCCTGTCCCACCCCCACCCCCAAGTTGTGTATTTCAATTTGGTTGTTGGCTTGTTTTGACTTTTCTTCATGGTTTTTTATTTATCTTTCCCGTGTCCCATATAGTAGTGAAACCATTTGGTTTCTGTTTTTTCTTTTTGACTTGTTTCTGCTAATATGAATTCTTCTAAGTCCATCCATGTTATCGTAAAATCGTCCAATTTGTCATTTTTAATTGATGAGTAATATTCCATTTTGTATATATACCACATTTTTTTATCCAGTCATCTGTTTTCAGGCATTTTGGTTGCTTCCATGTCTGTGCAATTATAAATAGTGCTGCAATAAAGATCCAAGCACAGGTGTCCCTTTGTACCCACATTGAAGTCTCCTTGGGGTAAATTCCCAAGAGATCAATTGCTGGGTCATATGGTAGTTCCATTTTTATTAATTTGAGGGCCCTCCATACAGCTTTCCATAAAGGTTGGACCAGTTTACATTCCCACCAGCAGTGTAAGAGTGTCCCCTTCTCTCCACATCCTCGCCAGCACTTGTTGTTGCCCATTTTATGTATATGGGCCATTCTTACTGGTGTAAGGTGGTATCTCATTGTGGTTTTAATTTGCATTTGCCTTATTGCTAGTGACATTGAGCAATTTTTCATGTGCCTATTGGCCATTTGTATTTCCTTTTTGGAGAAGTGTCTTTCTTTTTAATTGATTATAAAAAAAATTTTTTTTACATTGTCATGTATGCCAAGGTCTTCCACCCCTTGTCACCCATGAACTGTCGTCCTGACCCCTCGTGTTTGGTCTGTCCTTTCTTTAGTATGCTTCTTGGTTATACCTATTTTATAAAGAGTCTATTTTTATATGTGTGGATTATTGCAAAATAAATTTACAAGTGAATATTTTATTTAATAAGGTAACATAATTTTTACATTTTGATTTTACTTGGTCAAAACCTGAATAAAGATACATAGTTCTTAAAAACTGTGAATTCTATCTTTATAACTTTTCACAGATCCTAAAAAGAAATCCATCAGACAGCTGACTTAGATATGTAACTTAGAGAAGAAAAGATAAATAGAAAAAAAATGATCAAATTGCTTTGAAAATTCTTGCCCCATTTCATCATTTCAAATTTAATCATACTAATGAGAAGTTATTATTTAGCTAAACTATATGGATTTTATCATCTTAGAAATTTCTTTTGAAAAGTTTTAATAGTTCAGTGTTCCTTGAAAGCAACATGGTCATATAGTTTAAAATATCATGATATATTTTAAAACATTTTTAATTGTAGGAAGAAGCCTGTAACCAAAGATACAAAATCAAAAGAGTTGAGTCAAGCCCAGGTAACACTTGATCTCTCTACACACCTACATTTGATTCATAAGTGCTTTAGTAATTATATGTATAGACAGCATCTGAGTATGTGTTTGTGTGTGTGTGTGTGTGTGTGTCTGTGTGTGGTGATATCCTTCTGACAATTAGTGGTATTTTTATTTATTTTGATTCAATGTGTAATTAACATGATTGGGTCCAAAGTTAAGATTCTGTGTTTAGGTAGCAGCACAGACTGAATTTTATTTCTTTTAGCTTTTTGTTGACTGTTTTCAGTCTTTCCAATGCACTTTGACTTAGGGATCAGAGGAAGATTTGGGCAGAGTTTATTCAGCGTTTGGAATTCCCTCTCTCTGCCTCCCCTGTTTACATAATTTCCCTCTCACCTTTCCAAAGACTGAGATTCCCCTGCTCTATCCTCTGATTTGTAAGGTCTAAACACATGCAGGCTTTTATCATCCATTCAGTATACTAACGATTCAGCTAGGACTTGCTCTCAGACTAGCCACTAGGAAACAAAAACCTTATCTAGGATTTTCTCTTCTTCCAAGAGAGTATATTCTATCCTCTCTCAAGAATTACCTGCTCTTGGTTGCTCCCTAGTATTGATATTTATATTTTGTTTGTAGTTTGTGGTGGTTATGCATGGGAGGGTTTTCCCAGCAGCAACTTGTTCTTCTATGCAGAATCCAAACTGAGAACTTTAGGTATGATTCTTCAAACTTATATCAGAAGAATTTTTTTGGTCTTTTTTTGTTTGTTTAAGGTAGCATTAGTCTATATCACTGTGTCTGACTCAGAGGAATAGGTTCACACCTCCTCAGATGTCCATTAGCACCCCCACCCACCCCAGAACACCCATATTCTTGAGGCTTTCATTTGTGTTGGACTCCACTCCTCACAAAATCAGAACTACATTTACTTGTATTAAAAGTACAATACCATCTTTGCATGAAAGTTGAAATGTTTCCATTTAGGTATTTCAATCTTAGAGAAAACGGCAAGTGAAATATTTACTTTACTGTTATCATTTGCCAGACTTAAGGTCAGTGTGCCTATGGAAAATCAAAGGAAAGCTTCAGTTAGAACCCCAGGGAATACAATGATGTAAAAAATGTATATATTTGTATATATTGTATAATAAAAATAAAATATTACATTATATATAAACATATATATATAAACAAAAATTTTTAATTCTCTTCCATTAATGTCTGAAAAATATATAGTTAATATGTTCCCTCAAATGATCATCGGCTATCTATTGCTTTTAAGAAAGTAATAATTATAAAAGTAAATTGATAATAGCAAAAATGCCAAACTAAATACTTTCTCCCCTTCTACTGCATCCTAGAAATTTGCATATGATTTGGAAAGGGAGAACTTACTCCTTCAGGAAAAGATGAAGCAAGCATTACAGGTAAGGATATCATATACTTTTAGAATTGCTAACAAATGAAGGAAATAGCTGTAAAGAACTTTTAAAATGGTTAGTTTTACTTTGTAAGTGAATAGGTCTAGATCCATTATACTATTTTGCTAGGTTTAAGATATGCTAGCTTTAAGCAATAGAAATCTAGCAATAAAATTTAATATAAAATTTTAACTAAAAGAATAAGCTAAGAAGAAGAGTAAACTTATTTAATAAAACAAAAAAGATCTCTGCATCTGAGAAATAATATATAAAAAAGCAAATTATTGCAAGCATTCTAATAAAATTCAGTAAATGAGGATATTGGTTCTTATACCTAATTTTCAAATTTTTATCGAAAATAATGAAACAAAAAAGGACATTTTTTGATATGTAAGCAAAAATGTGTTTATTTGTATTGTAGATAATTTTCCTTTTGAAAAAGGCAAGATAATTTACAAACTAGTGCTATAGCTCAAAAAGATGATTGTGGACAAAATAGGTAAAGGAAAATAATAGGCTTCCTTTTTTATCAAAAATGATCATTTAGAAAACTTAACAATAGTAATTGTATTTGGAATATTAGGATAGCATATTTAACAAAAATAGAGTTTTCTATGAAGAAAAATACACTTTGAGAGATATAGGTGAATAGGGAAAGAATATAAATTTGCATTTTGTTTTGAAGCCTAATCTTTTTTTGTTTGTTTCTTTTTGGGCTTTTTTTTTCTCTTGAAGCCTAATCTTATGAGTATTTTAATTATTCATTTTCCTTAAATTGGCATGCAAGCCAATTAGGTATATATAAAATTAATTTGAATTTAACAAATATTATAGGATATATTGAGATAAGAAACTATGTGACTATACACAGAACAAGAGGGATTTGATCATTCAAAAATTGATAATGTAAAACCATAGTAACTACAGCATTGGTTCTGGTTTTGATACTGAATGAAAAAGCCATAAACTGATTTAAATAAATATAGTAATTTAGCATTTTATAATTTTAATTTTAAACTTTCGTAAAAGGATAAAATAGTAACAGAAAGTAAACTTACTGTGAAAAAATAATCAGAGCTCTATGTCATGTAATACACCAAATTAAATTGTTTTAATTTAAGATCCTAAAGTAATAAATGAACTCTGAAGATATTAGAAGAAACACTATGTAACAGTTTTAAAATCTTGCCTAGAACAAGACTTTCTAGGCATTTTATCACAAAGGAATATGCTATTATATTTGACTATACTTACTTAGTAAAGCTTTTTTTGTGGGGGAAAAAAATCATGATATATAAAGATAAATGAAAAATCTTTACAAGATGTTTATGTGAAAAGCATTTACAAAAACCTTAAGAAATGGATCACTCTCCTCAAACTAGACAAAGAACATAAACCATGATCAATGCACACATGCAAATATATTCAGCATCACTAATAACTAATAAATGCAATTAAAAATAGAGTAGGTTTTCTAAATCTATCATTTTGGTAAAAATTTCAGGAGCATACATTTAAGGAATACAACTAATATTTGTAGAGGTATGCTGAAATAAATTTTCACATAATTGTCAAATTGATACTTAAAGTATATAGCAAAAATATAGAAAGAGATTCTTCATTGAAGTGTTTCACTTCTAAAAATGTATTGTAAAGAAAAGCATAAAGAAACTTTGTACAAATACGTGTAATTTAAAATTTTAATAGCAAGGCCAGGCACTGTGGCTCGTGCCTGTAAGCTTCAACCTATGAAGCAGCCGGGGCTAGGGATTGTGGTTCGAGTCCCGCCTGGGGCCCTTAGCGAGACCTAGTTCCAAAAAAATAGCTGGGTGTGGTGGCGCACGCCTGTAATCCTGAAACAGGGTAAAAAAGAGACTTTCTGTCTTTACTTAACTGTTTACCCCTATCTGCTTGCTTTTTTCTTTAAAGCAGGCTGCAAGCAGTTCCTTTGCAATTACCTTTAACCTTACAAGCAGTTCCTTTGCAATTACCTTTAACCTTAACTGGATACAGCTATCTGCCTGCTTCTCTCTCCAAAGCAGGCTACACACTCTTCATTAGCATTTTCACTGATCACCTTTACCATTGATATGCAAAAGCCAGCCAACTGCTCTCAGCTCCAAAAACTGCAGAAAAAAAAACTTTAAAACACAGTTTAAACTTTTCACTCGTGGGTTCTTACCACCATTCCCAGCCTTCTTAACCCAAATACCAAACCAATGTAAGACTATCAGTGCAGTGCAGACTAATTTATTTTTAACAAAGTGATTTTTAATTATCCTAATAATTACAAAAGAAACATGTAAGACTCAGAATACTTCAACATTGTCCAAAACCTTTTTCAATATTGTCCAAAGTCCTTTCCCAGATTGCCCCAAAATCCTCAGTCTCTCAGTCCTGATCATCTTACCAATGTCCAGACAGAGTCCATCTCCAGACGCTTGAAGACATGTTTCTTTGACTGCTCCTCCTTGTCTTCCACTCTGTCTTCTCCTTGTCACCTTCAGGTAGCAGGAACTCCACGGTGCCAAACCAGCAAAGTTCACTTTTTTCTCAGGCCTAACTTTTGTACAGCCTCTCGGAGACACAAGTTAAACTCAGCAAAACAAACTCCAACACGGAGTTCAAATCTGCGAACTCCTTAACTGCATTCAGCACACATGCTGCCAGTCTGGGTCAGCCGAGGGTTGCAGGCCCTCGGTGGCCACATGGCCAAGCTCACATGACTCACATCTTTACAAAATGGCTAATTCCCATCTCTCCTCTCTATCCTCTCTCCATATTGGAATCCCAATCAAATTAAATCGAATCCTCAATCGAATTGAATCCTCCTCTTTGTTTGCACACCCTTTATATACCCTGATTTCCCACCTTCCAGGAAATCTGTTACACTTCTTTCTTCCCCCTGCATCCCCCTGAAGGGAAATTCCAGCCAAGGTCATTCTCCCATTTTAACATTACCTGTCCTTGAAATCTGCAATCTTAAACAGGAGACAATGGGGGGGGGCACACCCTATCAATCCCAACTACCTGGGAAGCTGAGGCTGGGGATTGCTTGAGTCTGGTACCCCGGGGGTACCCCGGGCAACAAGAGCCTGCGGTTTCACGGGCAAAAATAGCAAGACCTAGTTTCAAAAAACAAAAAAACAAAAAAATAAATAAATAAAATTTTAATAGCAAAACATTTTAAGACAACCATGTTCACTGATAATAAATTTGCTAAATAAGACATTTCTGTTAGATATTCTGGTTTATAAATATTTATCATAGAAACATCGATATTACTTAAGAAAAAGAGCATGTTACATGACTATGCATAGTATGACCCAATCTTAGATAAATAAAAAATACATACATATATAAATGCACTGAATTATTTAGAATTATTTTTTTTAAATATAGCAAAATTTTAAGTATTCTATTTGTGGTGACATTATGAATTTACTTTTGCTGATCTCAGTATTCAAATTGATAGGGTGTGCTCCCCCCCCATTGTCTCCTGTTTAAGATTGCAGAGTTTAAGGACAGGTAATGTTAAAATGGGGGAATGACCTTAACTGGAATTTTCCTTTAGGGGATGCAGGGGGAAGAAAGAGGTAAAATAGTTAAGGTGAAACAGATTTTCTGGAAGACGGAAAATTAGGGTATATAAAGGGTGTGCAAACAAAGAGAAGGATTTGATTTAGGATTTAATTGGATTGGAATTTCAGTATGGAGAGGAGATGGGAATCGGCCATCTTGTAAAGGTGACAAGGAGAAGACAACGTGGAAGACAACGAGGAGCATTTAAAGGAACATGTCTTTAAGCGTCTGGAGATGGACTCTGTCTGGACATTGGTGAGACGATTAGGACTGAGAGACTGAGGATTTTGGGGCAATCTGGGAAAGGACTTTAGACAATACTGAGAAAGGTTTTGGACAATGTTGAAGTATTCTGAGTCTTACATGTTTCTTTTGTAGTTAATAGGATAATTAGAAATCACTTTGTTAAAAATAAATTAGTCTGCACTGCACTGATAGTTTTGCACTGGTTTGATATTTTGGTTGAAAAAGCTGGGGATGGTGGTAAGAACCCACGAGTGAAAAGTTTAAACTGTGTTTTAAAGTTTTTTTTTCTGCAGTTTTTGGAGCTGAAAGCAGAGAGCAGCTGGCTAACTTTTGTATATCAATGGTAAAGGTGATCAGTGAAAATGCTAATAAAGAGTGTGTAGCCTGCTTTGTCGAGAAAAGCAGGCAGATAAGTGTATCCAGTTAAGGTTAAAGGTAATTGCAAAAAAACTGCTTGTAGCCTGCTTCTGAAAGAGAAGCAAGCAGATAGCTATATCCAGTTAAGTCAAGTCAAAAAGTCTTCATTATACCCTGTTTCAAAATTAAATTAAAAATATAAAAAATAACATTTAAAAAATTCTAGAAGAAATTATTTTTTATATTTTCTCTTATTTGACATTATCAGTATTAATTATCCTAGTTATTCTGTCATTTTTTAAATAACTTTTGCTATGTCTTTATAATAATTAGAACCTTCAAAAGTAAAATCAGGAGAATGTCCTAGATACAAAAATAGCCTTCAAAGTGTAAAATGTTTCTTTAGAATTTTACACTTTATGTTTATCTTTTATACTATGAATTATATCAGTGGTTCAATTTAACTTTCTTTAGCTCTGTAAACATAAAAGTTGAGAAATCATGTGGGCACAAATATAAACATATTCCTAAAAGTTGTAGTATTGCAGAAAAAATTCACAGAAATAATGCTTGATAGGTGGGGTGGTTTTTTCCTTTTTATAAAGTTGTGCTTTGTTTTTGGTTGATATAATCTTGGTTTACATTGTTGCTTGTATTTTGGAAGTAAAAGTTTCATTCTTCCCTAGCGGTTCACGCTGCTGGGTCCTCACAGAGCACTCATGGTCCACAGTGCAGCTTTGCCCTTGTTCCTCCCACTTTGTGCGTGCCCCTCCTCCTCTCCTGCCCTCTCAGAATGTTTGAGATGGAGGAGCACCAGATAATCACTTAAAAGCTGTTACTTTTTAAAATAGGAAACTGAAAAAGCGAGGAGTCAACTTACCTACTTCCTAAAAGAAGGAAGGGATTTATTTAAAGGTGAAGGGAAGAGAAAACCAGTCATCACGGAAATGGGTGTTGGTAAAATTAAATTTAAAGACAGAGAATCAAAAAATACAATTTTGGAAAACGAACCAAATGAAGATTCAAGTGAACAAAACACATCTGATAAAACCCAGAAACATGCATAGGTAAGGAAATAATCAAAATAAAAACAAAATAGAAACTATATGTTCTTGGAAGTTTATTATTTAGATCATATTTACATATTTGTTTTTAATTCCTAAGGTTTTGTTTTGGTTGTTTTTTGTTTTGTTTTTGTCTTTTATCTTCCAGGTCCATCAGTGCATTACTATCTTGAATAAAAATCAATACCAAGTAGTACTGATTTTGAATTAAGCATCTAAGCATCTAAGATTTGAGAGCCAAATATTCATATTTAGGAATTCAGGTATTAAAGATACTTTGCTATAAATTTTTAAAAGTTAAATATAAATAAATACAAACTGTGAGGGGAAACTCTTGAGAAAGAATTTTTGTTTCTGTTGTGGAATAAATTCAGAAACTGAAATTTTGTTCTGATTTGTTAATAATTTCTTAGAAAAGGAGGTCAGAAACAAGCAAAAGCATATTTTGCTCTATCATTTTGTTAGTGTACATTTATTTGCTAATCATTTATATCATGTTGTAATGGTGAGTCATGAAAAGAGTTTGAGAAATAAAAGTCACTAACAACACAGTTGTATTTGTCCTTGTTCTAGCAGTACATCTGTTTTCAGGTCCCTCATATCTTTAATAGAATTTTATATACTTTGGTATCCTTTCTTTCCCTGCCCCACCCCCCCCAGCCTGAAAAATTATGTGTATTAGAAATAGCAGAGCAAATCTAGGTAAAGTAACATGGTAAAATTGAACTAACAACCCAATACTACCTTTTTGAAGGGATTATGATAATATCACAGTTCTTTTAGCCTGACTTTTGACTTGTTTTTAAGTACAACTTTTATCTTCTTTGTTGCTCTGTAACAGCCAGTCATTCTACTTTAGGACATCTCTTTTCACCTTAATAACAAAAGCCCTTGGAACCTTTCTTTATCAAAAGTAGATCTTGTTTTCATGCATTTAGTTTTTTCTTCTTTATTCTTATAATTCCTAGTAGTTTCATTTACATAATTGATTCGATTTTCAACTATTTGTGAATTTTCCTTTACTTGAAAACTAGAAAGTAAACAATTGTGAATTGTTCCCCAGTTATCACTATTGCCTTCCGGCAAATTTTTGAGTACATTTTATAACTTCTACTTTTTTATGGTATAATTCTCTTATTTATTGAAGACCAAGTAGATTTCATTTCCTTATATTGTATACAAATATGATGCCAAAAATAGATAAACCTAATTCTGAAGGTGCTGTCTTATCACTTCTGTCATACCCTGTTCACTAGAAATAGAAGTGATTGCTGACCCCATCCCACATACAAAGGAAATTGGATAATAGAGGTGTGGATACTTCCAGACAGACCATCGTGAGCCAGTAGAGGCTCCCTACTACATGTAGATTGGAATGAGGGTGTGCAATTCCTAAATTGAATGCTAAATTAAGCAGTTTGGTCTTTTAATTTTCAGGAAAGGAAAAACTGCCAAAGGTTTTTAGTTGATAAATAACATGCAAGATTATGTTTTTAAAAAATAATTTTATCACCAAAATACACATTATTTTTCTTCTTCATTACTATTTTTAATATTTCTAGATTACAGGCCTATTAGCAAGAATTAGGTAAACAAATGTAGTGATTAATGGTCAAATGTTTTGAAGAGGTCAGTTTTTAGTATCTGTAGAGGTTAGTTATATTTTAAGTAGTATATTTTTGTTATCTCAGGAAAAAAATCAGGTATTGGTTTTTTGCTTTGCAAACTCACTGTGTTAGAAAGGAATAAATTTCTTGTCTTTTGTTCCTTTACATTATAATTAGGGTCAGTACAATGCATATTTAAGAAAGTAGAAGTAAAAAGTTATTACTAAAAATCTTTTAACATCTTTGATGAAAACTTAACCAGTTTGTGAACTATGTATAAATAGAAACAAAGTATATCATAGTCACATTAAGATTAATGTTAATCACTAATTAATCAGAGTGATGTAATTTATATATGTATATTTATATATAGATAGATGTGTGCAATCAATAAAAAGGAAATAAAAAAGATTAAGGTAGAACATGGCATATTACTGTAATTTTTCTAAGAAAGCATGGTAATGTATAGGTTTTGAAATTCCTGAAAAGTCAATTATTTATCACCCTGAATATAAAATAACTTTTCATGTAAATTATTTTCATATTGAACATTTAGTTTTGTTGATGAATTTGCCACTCTATAAATTTGGTGAATTTGGGCATGGTGGTGCATGCCTGTAATCCCAGCTATCTGGGAGGCTGAGGCTGGGGATCACTTGAGTCCATGAGCTTGAGACAACCCTGGGCAAGATAGCGAGACCTAGTCTCTAAAAAAACAAATTTGGTGAATTCTCAAAAAGTTTTTTTAAAAATTGACTTTAAAGTATTTTAAAAATAATCTCTAATCATTATGAAGACACGGTAGTAACTTTCTATGGGACTTTGGAAAAATATTGACTAGAGGTTATTAGTGTTTCTGTGAGTACTGCTCCTACCAGCCCCTATGCTGCCTAACTGATTAGTCACAGTTAAGAGTGATAGTGAAGGGCCGGGCACGGTGGCTCGTGCTTGTAAGTTTCAGCCTATGAAGCGGCCGGGGCCAGGGATCGCGGTTCGAGTCCCGCCTGGGGCCCGTAGTGAGACCTGGTTCCAAAAAAACAGCTGGGCGTGGTGG
>PVHY01015697.1:0-22170 GCA_004024945.1 Uropsilus gracilis | reverse complement strand
CAGTTCATTTCAATTTAATTTAGTGTAAATAGGAAAACATGGACCGAGTGTCCTTGTTGTAAAAGGCACCATGCTACTAGATATGCTGGGGCACATTAAGGTGACAGCTGTATAGAGATCCTTGCCCTCAATGAATTAACATTCTAGCAAGGTTGACAATATGTGCAAAAATGGTAGATTATAATGAACAAGATACATTTTGTAAAGTTACCAAGAAGCTACATCAGGAAGGAAGAAAAGATGTCTCTGGCTGACTTGAAAATATCTATCATTTCAGTTAAGAAAAAAATGGGTTGGGTTGGACCTTAACAGGGGAATCTGAGGGAAAGGTGTTCCAGGTGAACTGAACAGTTGAAGCGAAGATAAAGTTATTTAGAATCTAAACGGTGTCTAGAAGCCGGGCATGGTAGGTAGGTAGCAGCCTAGGAAACCACGGTGGGGGCCAGGGATCGCGGTTCGAGTTCACCAGGGGCACATAGCGAGACCTAGTCCCCAAAAAATAGCTGGGCGTAGTGGCGCGTGCCTGTAATCCCAGCTACCTGGGAAGCTGAGGCTGGGGATTGCTTGAGTCTGTGATATCCCGGGCAACGTGAGCCTGCGGTTCCACGGGCAAAAATAGCAAGACCTAGTCTCAAAAAAAAAAAAACAAAAACAACCGGTGCCTAGAGAAAGGTCTCCCCTCCTTCCCTTTCTTTCCCCTCTCTCTCTTCTCTATCTCTATCACTTTGGACTCTAGGCTGAGAGGAATAATGGCATCTATGACATGAAATAGGTTGAGCTTGACAGGTATTATAGGCATGCCTTTAATAGTATTAGGTTGAATATATAATATATTAATAAAATATAATAAATATAATATATATATTAAATACAATAAAATTAAGCATGTTATTACTCATATTACTCATAAAACTTCATTTTGGATTACTTCTTAGATCCTAGTAAAATGCTTCTGAAATGCTTCAGAAAAATCTTCCAAACTTCAGAAAGCAGATGGGAGCAATGTGAGGAGACCCCACACAAGCAGACATTTGGTATCGCTTCCAATTAAGTACCGGTTGTGTATGCATGCTTTTCAACAGAGAGCCATTCAAATACTAGATCAAACACAATAGATACTAATAATTCAGCATTTCACATCATATGCATTGTTAGCTTTTCTTAAATGTTCTGCAGTCTTGAAACTCACACCTGTTAGAAATAAAAATGTAAACTAATTCTTGGTGTTTTGTTTTTTTAAAGCTTACACATGTAAACTACTTCTTTCTGAATCCTTTTTAAAAGGATTTTCCCCTAATAACTGATTGATTGTTATATAGCACAGAACCATCTATACAAAAGAGGTAGTGAGTTAAAAGTACATTCATTTTCCCCACAGAGTGTATGAGTACCTATGAAATTTACTAAGCTTATTCAACAATATTTCTGGCACCTTCATTTGGCCAGGTACTCTTATGGGTATTGACTTTTACTGATAAATAATGTAAATAAGATCTCTTGTGGTGCTGATCTTATAATGAGAAAGAAAAGCAATTAACTAGAGACAGAAAAAGATAATAAAACTCTCTGATATGAAGTTACAGGGAAGTGTAATTTAGTTTAGGTAGGAAGGTACTATCTACAAAGAAAAGGGATTATCTAATTATGAAATGCAAGACTATTGAAATATTTTGTCTCTTTTTTTGCCAAAATAAGCTTCTACAAATGAAAATTTATGGTGTCATTCCACAGATTTTGTAATTTAATCAGTTAGCTCTTATACAAGGAGCATATTACTGTGAGCCAAACTGGAGGCAGGGCTGTAGACTGAAGAGAGCGTAGTAAATCTGCCTCTTCGTTAGCCTTCTTCCCTCTTTTGTCCCTCTGATTTATTAGAAGTTTTGCTCCAATTCTCAGTACTGATTTAACCTTTTTTCCCTTCTACCTGGCAGAGACAGCAACTAAAAATTAATTTTTATTGCCTTTGACCCATTCAGAGCCTACCTTTAATCCACTTAAAGCCCATCTTTTTTGGGCCCTTTCTTCTACTTAAGGGAGAGAACAAAAAACAAAGACATCGCCAAGTTGTATCTTTTCCCTTTTCTTTACAGAGAACTAGGGCATCCAGGGGATCCAGCAACTTCTTTGGAATGAGATGTATCATTTTCAATTTCCATAAGTAACTTGCTTTCATAGCAGATAGCAAGTCGGCAGCTACTTCATACAGCAGATGATTCTGTAGCCACAAAAGTAACACCCCAACCTTTCATAATTCCTTTCTCAAACAAGTCTTTGTATTTTAATGAGGCAAAACCATATTAGTGAATTCCATTTTTGGTGCCAATTGAGGGATACCCAAGACCAACACTAGGTACAGAGATTTGCTTAAAGGACTCACCAGGCTCATCACATAGTCACCATCATGATATTATAGGAAAAGGATACAAAGAAAAATCAGCAAAGACTCTCCATGGTATTGCACAGGACATGTTTAATTACTCCAACAACAAAGTGTGACGACACATGTGAAATGTTGTCTAGGAGAAAAACTCACTGACAACCCAGGCAGGTCTTAGAGACACCTTATGCCTTCAATGAACCACAAATTCATATCCCAGAAGGAAAGCAGGTGTTCAGCAGGAGCCATGTTGTACATTCTGGACACAGTGGGGCCCTCTTCAGCTCTGCGAATATAAAGAACCCTGGCAAGTTCCCAGATGCCAGCCTGGATCTGCCTTGTAAACAGGCCCTTCTAAAGATAAACATCTCAGTGACCTGCTTTCCGCGCACCCTGTAAGACTCCTTATCTAGGAAGCTTATGATGCTTGAGGTCTCACTTTCTGAGAGTTTAAAGAGGACAAGACTCTAGCTCACCTTTGTCTCAGTTTGTCTTATCTGTATAGCTGACCATATTCAGTATGGTCACTGAAATGCTGACCATTCCAACGCAGGGGTTAGTCTAGTATAAGAGTCCCAATGTGTTTATTTCACCACAATGCCTGGTCGAACTTTGTTTTCAGAAACTCATATCCAAATGAATCACATACTGCTACCTGCACATACGATTTATTGAGAAAAATCTACAAGTGAAGTGTTAGCAGAACACATGCAGTATTTCCAATATTTCCAACTTCTCATATTGCCCAAGGACTGTCTGGGCAAGGGACAGTACTTGCATAATGGACTATATCCTAGAAGAGGGAGCCTAGTCACATACTAATTGTTCATATTCATATGAAAAAGTTGGCAGGGTGCACGGGAAAAGAGGTGATTTTGGAACCATGAAACTCCCTGATAAAGGAAAAATGGATGTGTTGGAAAAAGAACATCTGGAGGGGGTAGTGCAGGTATTTCACATATTGGTGAAAGACTTTGAGAGTTTCTATCAAGCTAGTAGGTGGGAAAATGGAAATATTGAAGGCCATTTAGGAGAAAATGTGTATCATCCTCATTCACGAATAATTCAGCCTGTCTAGTGTTAGAATAATTTCCCTTTTGTTCTATGTAGTTTCCATTTTAGCTATGGTTATTTATGTAATAATAGCTGTTATTTGCCCCTAGTTAACATTTTCAGTGTAATAGTTATTGCATATTTTGAAGCTATTTCCTAATAACCCACCACTTTATTTCCTTTAAATGAAATTGAAACCGGGTACAAAAAGGGTAGACCAACCGAACAACAAGCCACAGGAAAAAAAGAACATTTTAAAAATGTGGCTTCTCTAAAGAAGTGCTGAGCCACTGTGCAACCTGGAGAGACCCAGAGCTGAACCTCATGATGGGAGTGAGGAGGACCAAAGGACAAGGCCCTAACTTGGCGATTTCGGACTGAGGTAAACCCCATGCAACTCCCAGAAGAGCAGAAGTGGGGTTCGTTTCAGTTTGGGATACTTGTATGGGTGTAGACTAGTAGACTCTGTTTTTCCCCTTACTGTAAATAAACCTCTCTATTTACCCTATTGCTGTATGATTTTTTGAGTAACTGCGTGCAGGCAGAAGAACCCACATTGAGAAATTTTTTTTAAAAAGGGATAACCCCCTACCCCAGTAACATTCTGAGCTACTCTGCTTCTCCAAGGCTCTTCAAACGTTTTCAACAAATGCTGATGCACAAATCAGCTTTCCAAATCCCTGGCTATCTCCAGGTATCAGCTTGCCATGCCACCTTGCTGCTATGTTACACTCTCCACACCAGCCACTTTTCTGCCCGTCATTTTTCCACCATGGCTCTTTGCCACCACCAGCTCACTCTTGCAGAGAGCTTTTGCCCAGCCTAGTCTCTCGGGCTGCTCTTTACAGGCCCACAATTCTCATATCTCTCCTCTCCCCAAAAGTCTCTCTCCTTGTCTCTGCTCCTCTCTTTTTATATATTTCTTTTTTTCCCCTCCCTTCCTGAAAAACAGAGGTCCATTTTCCCTCTACACCCCCTCTTGGTGATTCATTTTCTCTTCCCCACCTAGGATATTCAACAAAGTAAAAGGAAGTACTCTTATCCTATTTAAACCATCTTTTACCTCTTTGTTTTTCAGACACAGGTAATGGCATCAATGCTTAAATTTTTATACTGCCCATGTTGGTTCCCAACTTCAAAATCATTCCAAATACTTTAACAATTCACTTCTCAAGACTTTTAATCATCTTGGATTTTCACAAAAACCTTTTCAGAATCTTTGAGTTCCTTTAAATGGAGGATCCTAACAATTTGACCAATGTGAATTATAAAGCTATCAAAATAATAATTTACACTTATTTTTATAATGTTTATAATGAAATTTTCCTATCTATTTTTAAAGTAATTCTAGAATGTACTACATTGCGTGTTTTGAACCAATAATTTTCTTGTTTATGAAAATACATTCCATACTGTATATTATTACATATGAGAATATCAGTCCCCTCAAGGACCCTGTTTCTGAATCAGATGAGAATAACCAACCTCAGATCATCATTTGTTGTCCCAGATTGTCAAAACAGAGAGAAGGAAAATTCTCTAAGATTAATAGACCACATTCAGTAACCCAGTTTTTCATATGCCAAAAACTCTTAAGTAACACACTTTATTCTGATTTCTTTTTGTTGGCAGGCTACAATTGTTAAAAGCAGATGATATTGACATGGTAGATAATTGGTGTGACTTGTATGCTGGGTTGTTTCTGGAGATTCTAGACCAGCCATTATGATCCCTTTGGTTGCTAGATTGGAGAAGTGGGCAGGAGTCCTGGAGAAAGGATGGAAAGCCAGTGTGTGATGGGAGATGGAGGGACTTATAGCAATGGCTATTTGTCTATTACTACCAGAATTCCAGAAGTATCTACCCTATATAAAAGTGAACTTCTGAGAAGAGGCTCTGTCCCCAGATTCAGGGTTAATGCAGTGTTTGGGAATGCAGGATATTTACAAATGAGAGAAATTGTGATTTCAGAAAATAAGTGCTTAGTGATATTATACAAGAATTGAGTTGAAAGAGGAATTAATAAGGCCGGGCACGGTGGCTCGTGCTTGTAAGCTTCAGCCTATGAAGCGGCCGGGGTTAGGGATGGCAGTTCCAGTCCCGCCTGGGGCCCATAGCGAGACCTAGTTCCAAAAAAAATAGCTGGGCATGGTGGTGCGCGCCTGTCATCCCAGCTACCTGGGAAGCTGAGGCTGGGGATTTCTTGAGTCTGTGGTACCCCGGGCAACTAGAGCCCGCGGTTCCACAGGCAAAAATAGCGAGACCTAGTCTCAAAAAAAAGAAAGAAAGAGGAATTAATACATGCGGTGTTCGCTTGGGAGGAAAAGATACTGCACAAGTACATTTGACCGGTTTGAACCAAGAAGCTGTAGTACTAAAACTGAATTTGGGAAATCGTACCATATTTGTTGATTCAACCAAAAGCTTTTCACACTGAATTATGGCTTTAATCTGTGGCATGAAACAGAGGAGTGCTAAGCAGGTACTAGGAGCAAAAGTCTCCAGATCTCCTAAGCTATTTTTCTCAAAATTCATACGAGAGTATCATTTCTATTTTATTCTTTTGAATAAAGAACATTTTGAGCCCCTTAAATACTTGTAAATTAGTCTCTGGTGAAAAACCTAAGGAAAATCTCTCACTACTCACTGTGAATCCAGGCTGATCCTCACTCTACCTGGACCTGGTGATATTCCTCTCTCAGCCCTTCATTTGCATCTTACATTGGCTCCCACCTTCCACAGGGTTGTAACTACTAGCTCATCCTGGTTTGGTCTTTCTTCTACATCTAGTTCTGTTATACAGAGTGGATATTTGGATATTATTCAGTGAGTTCATGGACAAAAGGGATACAAACCCAATGGGAAATGAATTGTTTCCTAATTGACTGGTAGACTTTCACCAAAAAATATACACAAAAAATAAATGGTGCTGTCTGGTCCTCCTATTGAAGTTTATTTTTTTTTAACTTAAGTTTGAAATTGGTGCAAAGTGTATTGTATCACAAACACTGTCATATTAGCATTCCCCATTTATATTTATTTTCAGTAGTTCCACTGTCCAATTTCCATAAGCCCTGGCAGTGACAATCTTGCCTTCCCCGTTTCCAGCTAGGATTAAGCTTCACTGTGTCCTCACAAAAACAAAACAAAACAAAACAAAACAAAATAACAAACAGCAAAAATGGGGAAACCAGATTTAGCAAAACTTGTACCTACCAGAATATTTTTTTCTTTGATAATAAAGCTCTAACTGGAATTTTCAAAAATAAAAACGATGTCTCCTTACTGCCCCCAGCTGGTATGGAAATAAATTGCTCTGTTAAAATAAATTTCCACAAACCTTGCTTATTTGAAATCCCAGCAAAAAGTATCCTGTAATTTCCCTGTACTTTGACAGAGGGTAGTTTTTATTCATCAGTAGTGAATCTTGTCAGCTACCCACCCAATAAGAAATAGCAGATAAAGCTACTCTTGTGTTCACTCTATAGAAGCAGAACAAAAGACTTGGAAAGATCTAGTCTATTAGTTCTTCTTCCAACAATACCACCGCCCTCCCTAATCTATTTCTTTAAGGAGGGTGATTGCATTGGAAAAGTCATGAAAGGAATCCTATGTCACAGCGTGAGTCATACACCCTTACTGTTAGTCCACAGCATCCTTCTTGTGCCTTCCCTTAGATGTGATTAAATGTGCAGTTCTAGATTTGGAAAGAAATCTCTCATGACATGAAATTGGTAGATGGTGGGTTTTCAAGGAGATGGATGCAAAACAATAAATCATGAGTTTCATGTCTTTCTACTCTGGGTAAGGAGCTAATTGAATAAAAGAAACTGAACTAACACAAATTATACATGAATCACGTTTATTCTTACACCAGTTGATCTTCCTTAAAACATTAATATTTCATTTTTATGATTTTTACATCTAATAAAGCACCATTGCACTGCAAAATTAACCATATGCAATAAGTACCCAGACATGCATTTTGATTTTTGTGAAGATCATATCATCTCATTAAGAAAAAAATCTGGAATTCTTGTTCCAGTTTGGTTTTCTTTATAAGAGTTACAGCGAGGGCTCTTTCAAAGATTGATTCTTTCTCCTTTCACAAGTCGTGCTCGGATTCTCCAAATATCCTGGAAATATGCCAAATAGAATGAGGTTACAGAACGACATTTCAGTAGTAAATGCAAAGTAGTAGATGCAAAGATTTTCTGCATCTATAAGTGGTGAAACAGAAAAAAAGCATAATAATACCGTATCGTTAGTTGATAAACCATATTCTGGTATTCCAGTTACTTACCAGCGTCTAGAAACATTAAGTAAACTAGGACAGTGTGTCCCCACACTGCCAGCCCTGTTCCATCTGGCACTCTTCTTACCTCTGGGTTTCATAACTGAGTGCTACATGTGCTCATTGCAACGCAGCTTACTACCCCTTTGCCTACTTCCCTCCATATTACTGCCTCATTCTGAGTGTACGGTTACTAACTAGATCTGAGCTGTGATATCATGGATGACTGGCTTACTGGCGGGGCTTCTTTGTTCTTCAGAAAATTCAGATTTTCTTGTTTGTTTTTGAGCAAATAATAAAGGCATCATGAAAAGAAAAATTTTGGAATTTGACCTGACTCTGAAATCTAACTTCTGTTTCCGTAAGTTAGGCCAATGTCCAGGAATTTTGATTTTTTTTTGTTAAGAGCATGGAACTGTAATTATAATGACTTCTCCGTTAGGTTTGGGCAAAAAAAATAAAAAATAAAGAGAAATATCAAATTACTTTTGTATCTTCCAAAGAATTACACAACAGAAGTTAGCATCGTTATTCTAAAATAAAGCTGATAAACTATAACTTAGAGCATAATTAAAATAAATACAGGAGGTAACTGGTTTACCACACTATAACAAACCTCAAATAGATGAGATCAGGCGCATTTAGGGTAGTATGCCTATAGACACAAACTCAAACAGAATGCATATACTTTTTTCCCTGCCTTAAAATTCAGGGTTGCGGACAGAAGTTCAGCTGACAGAATATGCTGGCTATGTAAAGCACTTAAGTGTTAGACAAAGGGAAAAGGGTAAGACTATGCTGTGCAAATGTAAAACCAGAGCATTTTCAGATATGGAGCACATTCCTGTGTCCTACAGGAAAAAGGGGGTAAAGAGCAGAGCAAGATTCTTGAACTGAGAAGGTGTTTCAGAAATTGACTCCTAATAAAAAAAGCTAAAGGAGTTTGCCAACACTAGACCTCCCCTACAAGAAATGATGAAAGGAACGCCTAAATCACAGAAAAAAAAAAGTCTAGAAACACAAAAACCTGGACAAAGAAATAACAGAACCAGAAAATTAAAGACCAGCTGGCGGTGGCAAAACCTCACATAGGAATAATCAACTTTAATATAAATGGGTTGAACTCACCAAATCAAAGACACAGAGTTGTGGACAAGTTAAAAAGCAAACCCCAACTGTATGTTGTTCCAAAGGTTGCCATTAACCTTCACCTCCCTCCTTGATATTCCTTCCATGCCTGTCCTGCCTTGGAACAGGTCACCCTGCTTGCAACAGGACATCCCAAGACACAGAAGCATGGGCCACACTAAGGAAATGAGTGAGTACGTGCTGAAGTCCCACTGTTAGTGCTAGTGGATCTTAGCAATGTTTAAGAAATGAACTCTACATTCAAGCCCTTTATAATCTCAAATTAAATCAAGTCTGAGAATAAGGAATAGCTGAAGAAAAAAAATGAGATCTCGATCTTGTCATTCCATACAAACGTACCTTCATGTCAACGTCTCCTTTAATTCCATAAAATTTATCTGCTAAATCCACAATTTCTTTTTCAATGTTTTCTTGGCTGGTGCCCTTCACATCAATGTACTTGCAATCAGCACCAGCGTAGTGACAGGAAATTGCCTGCAAAGTGAACCAATGAAATGAGAAAAAAAAAATCCCGTTAACACCATCAACTAACCAAGGAGTTTTCTTTTATAAACTGAGTTATTTCACTGAGCAATTTGATTTCTAGATTGAATGCTGTTACATTTATTTAAACCAGTCTCTCTGTGGCTCGGTCTCTCTCAACTAATGACTGATTGAGAAATTACAGGATATTTTTAACTGGCTGTGACATTTATCTTCAAAACGCATATAGGAGGCGAGGAATGTAATTCTATAAGTAAGATGTCTTTCATTTTTTCGGTATTTGATTTGATTTTTCTAATGAGTGGATATCCCCAAATTCTAGAAAGAAATGTATTCCATATTTTTCCACCACCTTATATACAGAAGTTAGTCATCTCATTGAATTTGTGATAGACGGTTATTTAAATGCCAACAAATTATGGAAAAACTATTGAAAATACCTTGTGAAACAAAATACTACACAACTCCTCTCAACTCAAAAAAACATCAAAAATTTTCTATCATTGGCAGACAGCATACATCTAAAAGCAGAACTGACACAATTCTCCCATTCTTGAAAAAGTTATAAGCAAATCTAAGCTGAAAGGCAGTCATTAAAACTCATTTTCCACTTTCACCACAAGTTCGTTCTCTCAAGATCAACATATCTGGCAGGAGTTTCTGCTTTGCCCAAAACATAAATGTTTAGGCAGTGGAGTCATTTCCCACATCAGGCCAAGACACAGGGAAGACTGAGGCAAAAGGGGCAGTGGATACTGCTATGCATGTGTTTTCATGTGTTTATTGAGATAGAATCGACATATAGCTTTGTATTTGTTTAGGGGACGTGGCATAATGATTTGATAAGTGTATATGCTGCTAAATAATCATCAGAATAGGTTTACACCCAGCACCCTCTCAGTTCCAGTATTTTTTCTCATATTTATATTTTCAAATATAAATACAGTATTTCTATTATAAATACAGTGTCATAAACTATAGCCACTGCTGTACATCATATTCCCAAGACTTATTGATCTTAAAACTAGAAATTTATACTTTTTGGTCCATCTTTACCATTTTGTTCACCTCTTACACACCCCATTCTGGCAACCACCATACTGTTCCCTGTCTCTCTGGGATCTTTTAAGATTTCACATATCATTCAGTGTTTATTTGATCATTAAGTGTTTATTCTCTGACTTTTTTTTCTTAGCATATCTTCATAATCCATCCATATTGTTGCAACGAAAAAAATTCCTAAATAATATTCCTGTATGTGTGTATTCTCTGATTTCTCACATACACAGTACTGTCAGATTTTTTATAATTTCAGACAAATGAGAAATCTGGGAATTTGTGAGAAACTGTCAATTTTTCATGTAAGCAATGAAATATGTAAAACACTTAGAAGCTAAGGAGGTGACAAAAACAAGGCTGTCTGCTATATCTGATTTCTGGGCAGCCAATTCAAAAACTCTTTGCTTCCTATCAGTAATATTTTCCCTAGTAGCAATAACAATATAAGCTTTCCTCTTGTATATGGCTACTGTGAGGTACATACATTTCAAATTTAATTATTTCCATCTATCAGTCTTAGTTTAGCCTTAGAAAGTACAGGCTGTCAGCTCTATGGGGAAAAATTGCTCTGAAGCAACCCTATGAATGTTCCTGGTTCAGTATCATTAGGGCTGAGAGCCTGAGGTCACGTGGCTTCTGACAGAGAAGGGAAAAAAAAATGAGGCAAATAAATTTCTTGGTAGTAAACCAGGCTAAAGTCCAGTTTAGTTAAAAGTCACAATTTTTTCCAGTGTTAGTAGATATTGACATTTTGGGTTTATAGCCCATTCATTTCTGAAAAGTGCAGCAATGTCCACATGTACCTTCCGGAATCCTTGAGTCTTGTTCCGACCAGATCCATGGATGAGCAAGGGATGAAAGAAAACAGTGTCCCCCTTCTGCATCTCCAGGTGCACTCTGTTGTTGCCTTTTTCATAGTCCTGGATCCCATGGAACATGATGTTAACGCCTCCCTAGGACACATAAGAGACACCCATCTGTATTTGAGGAAGCCAATAAGTAACTTTATCAAAAGCATATCAGGAAAACTGTAGGTTCTGTAAGTTCTTCCAATAGAAATAGAGAGATTCTAAAATATTTTTTAAAACTCTCAAATGTTTGGTTTTTGAAAGTTATATGTTGATATTAAAATCATATCAGACCAGGTATGGTGGTGCATGCCTGTAGGTGGCAGCCTAGGAAGCCACGGTTGGGGCCAGGGATTGCGGTTCAAGTCCTGCTGGGGGAATGAAGCGAGACCTAGTCCCAAAAAAATAGCTGGGCGTGGTGGCATGCGCCTGTAATCCCAGCTACCTGGGAAGCTGAGGCTGGGTATTGCTTGAGTCTGTGGTACCCCGGGTAACGTGAGCCTGCGGTTCCACAGGCAAAAACAGCGAGACCTAGTCTCAAATAAAATAAAATAAAATCATATCAAATGGAATATTTGGAATTTTCACTTACTGTTCATTATTAAATTATACCTGAAGTTCTAGATCAGCTTTACAATCTGTGGGTCAGAGAGATCTCATTTCCAGTCTGAAGGTAATCCTCTCCAATGTGATATATAGAGAACTCCATAAATTATCTTTTTTATTATTCAAGAGTAACGTGGAGAAGCTCACTATTCTTCCCAAATGAGGAAAGAGAAAATCTCCATTTTTTCCTGAGTTCAAAACTACTCGTGTCCAGAATAAAGAAACAATAGTAAATCAAAACACTGTCTTTTTATAACTATTTTCAAAGTTAGTTATTGTTTTGGGTAATGTCTCCATGTAAGTTATGTCTTTTTCCTCAGCTAGAGAAACTCTTGGGTATTTACATAAGAATAGAACGTCAGGTATTCATGGCTTACTTGAGTATAAAGAAAGTTTTTCTGTGAGTAGCCTTAGCGATCTCTAAAAATGGCTGGGAATTCACTTGACCCAGAAAACACTACAAAGTCATGCGAATCAAAAGGTGCAAAAGTTCGTGTTTACTTTCAGAACACCGGTGGCAGTGCCCAGGCCACCAAAGGCTATGCACACTGGAAAAGCCATCTCGGATATGAGGGCTGTCACTGCGCAGAGCAGCGCGAGCCACTCCATTGCTGAAATGGGGGAGCTGGCTGCTGTGCCCAGGCCAAAAGCAGGACAGTGGTAGCCTGGTGCAGGCAGGAGGCCGGGGGATCATCTTGCTTGCAGTGACCAAGATATCTGTGTGTGTGAAAATTATCAAACTGTACAACCTCAAACTATATATTTTTTTTTTAAGTGTTGAGTGTATCTTTCGTTTCTTTTCTGAGACTGGATCTCGCTATGTTGCCTGAGGTAGTGATCCCGCAGGACTCAAGCGATCCCCAGCCTCACCCTCCCAGGTAGCTGGGATTACAGGTACATGCCACCATGCCCAGCTATTTTTTTTCTTGAGACTAGGTCTCACTATGTTGCCCAGGGTTGTCTCAAACCTGCAGACTCAAGCCTTCCAAGGCTGGGATTAAAGAGGTGCGCCACCGCGCCAGGCCTTATGTTGAGTATATCTTGATAAAACTCAAAAAATTAAAAGTTCTTCCAGCTTCCTAAAAAATATTTCCACTCCCACCAAATAAAAGCAGGCTCATTAGTATAATTAAAGTTTTTCTGATCTTATTCTGATATATTTTTTTCAGGCTTATCTTCACTGCTGTTCCCCAAATGTACACCTATCTTTCCTCAGGTTCCTGTTCACTCCAATGCCTGTCCTGGCCTCCTTGCTATAGAGCAGCCACCTCAATCTCCCAGCCAACAGGACTGTCCAGCTGGAAGGTGGCATCTCTCCCTCTCTCCTTCACCATTTCTCCAATAACCACTAGATAACTGTCATGTGCTTCTGGTGCAGATGTCTTGATGTCTTACCTCTGGAGTTAAGCTTTACAAATCTTAGGTCCTACAAAGATTTAGAAGCCAATCCTTGTTTGGCTTCTAAACATTTGTTGAAAGAGCAAAAGTGATGATTTTATCTGACATCCTTGAATTTTCTGTGATCCTAATTTCAAATCCTAGATTAATATTCTGCTAAGAAAGGGAATGTAATCTCCTTGGGCAAAGGTCCTTACATATCCTGATAGAAAACACAGATAGTGAAAGAAATTCTGATCAGATCCAGGTGCTAGGCAAACCCTACCTCCCACTTGGGGTAATCATGTGGCATCAGGGAGCCTTTGTGAGTGCCCGGGAGCACCACCAGACAGCCGTTGTCTCGGTGGATGTGTTCCATGGCAGTCCAAGCACAGACAATGTTATCACTGGGCCTGAAGGGAAAATAGTGCAGATCCTGGTGCAGAGGATGCCGGGATGTCTTCTTGCCTGAAACAAAACCTGCTGTTACAAGACACTAGAGTCTCAGATTTCTCCCCGTTTCAAAAACCAGAGTAAAAACCAAACACACAAAGCTACACCATAATCAGGCTTAAGCTACACTACTAATCAACCTTAAGAGATAGCACCCAACTATCAAATCAGTGTGGTGATTCCAGATCTTACTTCTTTCCTGGGTTTCTGGTGGCAGAGCATCCAAAGACACTATTTTCTAGCAAGTTATACATATGTCAACACCACTTAAAAAAAAATTAAATTGAAGAGAGTGGTCAAATTTGAGGTTTTAGGGTAGCCTTTTACATGGCTGTTCAAAAAAAGATAGACCTGTAGGAGGTGCCCCATCAAACTGTAAGACTCTGACGCAGAATCAGACCCTGGAACCTCATTTCTATCCTCCCCAACTTTGTTATCTTGGCTGTGCAGGTCAATGGCCTCTCCCAGTGGGACAGGTACATGGAGAGAGACTTGGTGACACTAAACAGACCTGTCACATAACTTCTCCCAGTTCACGGGAGGCAGAAAGAAATCAAAAAGGGATGAGTAAATCAAATGGTTGATTTACTCATGCTGGTCTAATGGAATTTCTCAACATGGTTCAAAAGTTGCCTGTATTAGACTAGTTACAAAGATGCAGATTTCTGGGTTCTGTCTTCCAAATCAGTCTCTCTGGGGGGTGAGGTCTTAGTACACACTTGCAAGCATAAGGAATTTCAAAAACATCTGCAACATGTTATTTATAAGAATAGTTTTAATTTTGTTAGTATTACTAATGTCCAGATCAGAAAGGCAGAATCTATAGTATCTTAGGTGAGAGTATTTAGCAAAGCTTAGAGAGGCTGACTAACTGAGCTAACAGTATCACAACTGTCTCATGAACTGCATTTTTGAGAAACCAGTTGTACAAAAATTCAGTACACCCCTAGAGTTAACCTATATAATCACTATTATACTTCAGTAGCATTTTAATGTAGGCTATTTTAAGACAAATGAAAGAATATCTCCACATATAAAGATTAGCAGCTATATATACCAGCTAAGGTTAGAATATCAATCTTAGGTACTTGAATTGAAAAATGTTTTTTTACTGTCTCGTTAAAAAATAAGAGTTCTTTACCAGAATCTGGAGGTTTATTTATCAGCATTGTATGCATGGCCATTATATTGGGTCCAGTGAAGCACTCCACATATTTCAGTATCTAAAGGGAAAGAGGAAGAAGTTCATGGGAAATCAAATGCAAAGGCAAGCAACATGCAGTTTTGCTATTGATGCAAGAAGCAAGGTGGCAATTGTTTAAAAGAAAAACAACAGCACTTCACAATACTGCAAACAAAGCATGAAAAGGCAAGCAATTGAAAAATCATTTGCAACTTATAATACTCTGAATTCAGTCTTTTTTTTTTGGAGCAAGTTGGAAACCAAGCCACATTATCTATAAGAAAGTGAGGAGTTTCTATGAGATATCACCTGGGAAGCACAGGGCTTTACTTTGTCAATGGTCAGGCAGTGGCTGTCTAATGAGAACAACTCATCATTAACAAGTATGTCGCTGTCACTAGAAGCCCTGAGGAAGGCAGAGTTCAGGGCCACACTTCTCCAATCAGTGGGGCCACAACCCTTTACTGAGATCTGCAAACCAGGCAGATTGATAGGAAATAGGCACAGAAGACAAAGAGGTCCCTGACCCTGGAGATCAGTCTTGTGAGAAGAAAGATGTTAAACAATGATGCAGGCAATTGTGGTTGAAATTTGCTATGAAGAAAGAGCTGCCATGATGGTCTGTAACAAGGAAGGTGAAACTCGTCATGGAATCTGGCAGCTGTGCTGATAACTCCTGGTCTTACCCAGCCAGGGAGGTAAGGATTCAACATGGAAGCTTACCACTAGCTAGAGGTTTCATCCACCAACCCACTTACGCTTCAAAAAATGCCTTAAAATGAATGTCTCTGCTAATTAAAAATCCTATCGATGAATGTCCCACATAAATAAGCTTGAGACTAATAAATTGCCCATATTGGCAGAGCCAGTTAAACGAGAAAGACAGAACTCCTGTTCTGTCTGACTCCAAAAGAAGAAGCACATCCTACTGCCTTCTCACCATTTGATCTCTTACTTACATTGGTAATTTGAGTATGAAACATTTGAAATGTTGACAAAAATCATAGGTGTCAGCCTGTCACTTTCTGGCATTCATGGGAGCTGGTATTTTCTAAATCTCAGTCATTCAAGAGCCATTCTTGGAATTTCTATCACATTTTACACTGTTTTCTTTTAGCTTAAAAATTCCCTAAGTTAACTCCTTTTGCTAGTTTGATTTTATCCTGATCAATAATTTTCTTGTATTTATGAGTTTGATATGCTGGCTCTTCTTCCCAAGACACACTGAAACAAATATCTAACTATTAAAATAACGCATACCTTCTCAAGGTCACTACATGAACGGCCAAAAGCCTACCTCACACCTTAGAGATGCAGGCCATCTCAAAGTCCTGCCCGTGCTGCACACACGCAAACTGCCTCTAAGTTCAAGCTTTCCACTGGTGAGCCACCCACACAACTTCCATCCCCATAATAGGACTCAGGTTGGGAAAACTGGAAGGTCCAAAATGACTACTTCCTCTCTCTCCCCCCAGCTGAAACGGCTGGACACCACAGAGGGCTCACCTGAACAGTCAAATATTCTAACAGCACTTGGGATCCTTTCTAAGGACTACATTCAAAGTTGCCTTTAAAACCATTCTACATGCACAGTTCATACTGTGTAGTACATCTGTAGTATTATATAGTACCATATATATAATAAAGTATAATACTTCATTGTATTATGCAGTAGTTCAAGAAATATGAAATGGAGCCACAGATACTGATGTCAAAGATCTACTCTAAGTGGGAAAAACAAGGTTACAACCAGTTTGTTTCCATGTTACACAGAAGGTGGGGAATAGACAAGAATGCTAGCAGAGACATGCAATCTAGATCAATACAGAAAGAACTGAACAGTGAGGGAAAGGGACTTGACTTCATTTTATGCCCTTCAGCACTATTCAGATATTTTCCTAAACAGGACCTACTCGTAAAAAATATTAAAAGAAAAAAACAACTAGTTCTACTTTAAAGACAAACTCACATCTCTGCTGAACACAACAAGACAAAGAAAAAAAAAAAAACTTTACAATGAATAGCCCAAAAAAAAAAAAACAAACTTTACAACAAATTGCCCAAGCAATTTCACTCCTGATATACCAGTATGGAGCGTGAGGCTCTCTCTTTAACACAGAATTCCAGCTCTTCTCAATAAAAGATAACGAGAGAACACTAGAGTGGGGTTTCTCAATCAAGGAATCACTGACAGTTGACACTGAACAGTTCTGTGTATCACCGAATCACAAGTTGCCATAGGCAGTATCCCTGGCCTCCGTGCATCAGAAACCAGCAGCATACCCTCCTCCCTAACCTGCCAAGCACATGTGTCCCCACACACAGCCAAACAGCCACCTGACTGGGAACCACTGCTGTCACAGGGCAGGCAAGAAGAAGTACAAGCTGCCTGTTTCAGAGCAGGCATAAGCGGGGACAATATTCACTTAGAAAGTAAGCAAAAACAGTAGGGGTAACCTCAGGGAGGGTGCAATATCTGAAGAGTTCTTCATCTTCTTGGAAATCTTGGACCTTTGTGACCACTCTTTCACTTGGAACAAACTCTGACTTTGCAATGGTCACATCTCTCATCACCATCAATCCTAATGGCTTCACTTCCTTTCTGCAAATTTTTTCAAACTCATTCCTAGAAAAGAAAATTGACAAATGATGTCATTACTCCTGGCTCCAAGTACTTCCCTGGCCCTATGAGAAAATTGGGGGAGTGATAGGGAACCTTCTCTGCACAAAACTGACCTCCAGTCCCAGGCTGAGTCACTCAGAAATCCAGTTCTTACAACAGTGAGGCTGGAATTCACTCCCAGAATTCAAATATTCCTTAACTGGGCAGACCAGTGGGGAAATACTTGTGATTTGATGACATGTGAATAATAATAGCAAACAATTCTGTAGCTCTTTCCCTACCAGGCCCTGTTTGAAGTGTTCTCGCTCTATTTTACCTTATTTAGTCCTAACAACTCTTATTACCCCCATCTTACCAGATGAGGACTGGGAAGGGTCAGTAAACTGCCCCAGGACACACAATGTTAGAGTAGAGCCAGCCAGTCTCATTCCTGAGTCCATGTTCCTGACCACTTCCTAAAATGCCAAATCTGTAGGAAGTACCTGAACATGCACAAGCTAATCTAGCTCATATTCCCTTTCAATATAATACATAATTCTGTAAAATAACAATTTACTGTACCTAAAACGTTCAATGTCAGCATTAGATACCAGATTTTTAATGACAAGGAACCCATTTTCTTCATAAAATCTTCTCTGTTCCAGGCTCAGAACATTATTATCATGAGTAAACCTAAAGGAGAAAAAAAAATCACAAATAAGTCATATTTTAAAACTACAACCTAAGCAAATATAGCAATAGCCTGAAAAATGTTCATGCTCTTCCACCAGCATTTCATTTCTAAGACCTTAAAGAAATAATTTAAAGAAAAGGGTTTAAAGCTTTAAATTCAGAGCATTAGCTATTAACACAAAAAAAAGTGGGAGAGTAATTAATTAGACTCAGTCAAAGGGATATGGCTCTGGCATTAAAAATGAACAGCAGCTCTTTGCCGCATCTACTGAAGACCATTCTCAGCAACCAGACTGTCGACATTCCAGAAAATGTCGACATCTCCCTGAAGGGTCACACTGTTATTGTGAAGGGCCCCAGAGGCAACCTGCGGAGGAACTTCAATCACATTAATGTCGAACTCAGCCTCCTTGGGAAGAAAAAGAAGAGGCTCCAGGTTGACAAATGGTGGGGAAATAGAAAGGAACTGTTCGCACCATCTGTAGTCATATACAGAACATGATCAAGGGTGTTACTCTGGGCTTCCGTTACAAGATGAGGTCTGTGTATGCTCACTTCCCTATCAACGTTGTTATTCAGGAGAATGGGTCCCTTGTTGAATCCGAAATTTCTTGGGCGAAAAATACATTTGCAGGGTTCGGATGAGCCCAGGTGTAGCTTGCTCAGTATCTCAAGCCCAGAAAGATGAATTAATTCTTGAAGGAAACGACATTGAACTGGTATCAAATTCAGCCGCTTTGATTCAGCAAGCCACAACAGTTAAAAACAAGGATATCAGGAAATTTTTGGATGGTATCTATGTTTCTGAAAAAGGAACAGTGCAGCAGGCTGATGAATAAGTGTAAGTTGTTCAGCTGCAGACTGGACTAGGATGTTCAGCAAGTCACTGAATGATTTCTCAGACCTGTTTGTGATACACCTTTAAGATGCAATAATAAAAGTCATTATTGATTTGGAAAAGAAATAAAAATAAAAATAAATAGAAATGAACAGCACATAATGACATGGGCAATGCTTATTATAAATAAGTCATTATAAAATGACAAGAGTTATGCAAAAGCAAAATTTTTTGTAAAAAAAGTCTGTAAAAATACAAGCAAATGTATTTTTTAATAAGTTCCTGCTATTTCATTACAATTCTTTTCTGTAATGAACATTTTTCAGATGAAACAAAGTCAATATTTAATCTCTAATTGTTGAGTTTACGCATTCGCAAAAGAAAGCAAAGTAACACAATGCAAGTAAGTCTTCCGGATGCACAGACTCATATCAGTCCATCCATTATGCCTCTAGGTTAGCACTGTGGTTTATGAGGGCATCCCGAGGAGGTCAAAGTCTCCTTTTAAAAGGAAAATTAAGGTAAATCTAAGATGCTAATTGATATACAGTATACCAAAATACAGGCTAATACAACTGAGATATGCAGGGTCTTAATTTTAAAAACCAGGGTTTTTCTTTCTTCCTAAATTTAAAAATACATATAGAAAATTAAAGTCATGGTTTTTAAAATTTTTCCAGATTTGTCTTAAATCAGAACAAATCCTGGAAATGGAGGATTTGTATTATGAATTCTAATCAGGAAACAGGATTTATTATCTTTTATATTTATTATCTTTTATAAATTGCAGTTACTAGAAAAACTTTCATATTCATCATAAAATTAAATCTACTTACTGGAATTTTTGAGGCTGGAAACTGGCAGGATGAAGAGCCCCTGAAGTAGGGTAAGCTACCTAAGATGTGTGAGTTAAGGCACATAAAGCAAAATTTGACAGCAACCTTTTCTAGAAGAGACAGCCTGCTCAGCCTGACTCTGACAAAGATTATTAAACAGCTAAGTAGGTAGCAAACAGCCTATGACACCCACAACCACTGACACAGCTTCATTTAATTTTTACAGTAGTTTTACCCGTTGCAGCAGTGGCTGCCACTTCAAAAGCTGTGTCAAACTACAAGAAAATGACTGAATCAGAACTTAACTCTCACATACTTTATTTTTCTCCAATGGCTCTTCCTTCCACTGAACTGCTGAACAAATGAAAAACAGAAAGATCCAATTCTAGAAGGAGAAACGCACTATTCAAAAGAAGTATTTAATAGAGTGAGTCTAGTCCAAAGTATCAGAAACAGCTTTTTATTTTTAAAAAACATAAAATTAATAATGATTTTGAGTAAAATATGATATATAATAAAGTATAATTTTTAACATCTAGAAAAACTAGAAAGTCTTTTTATAAGATTTTTTTCTATCCTTTTTCTATTCTTTTCCTTCTATTCTTCTTTTTCAATTCTTCTGTTCTTTCTATGCTTCTTTTCTATCCAGTAACCATAGATAATTGACCTAGAACCCTGTTTCTTTTTGTTGTTGTTTTAAGAGTTATTTCAGGCCAGGCATGGTGGCTTGCGCCTATAATCCCAGCTATTTGGGAGGCTGAGGTTAAGAATCACTTAAGTCCGAGGGTTCAAGACTACCCCGCCCAATATAGTGAGACCTAGTTCAAATCAACAACAAGAGTTATTTCAGAATGATACTTCCCATAACCATGTCACATTTTTTTAAATGGTATCTTTATATAACTTACTGACAATGTAACAGTAGGGGAGAGAGGCAGTCCAGAATTCAAACTTATCAGTAGTCTGTTTTTCCTGAGGCAGAGAGGGTAATGACCTTCATCAACTGTCTGCAGCAAATTGTGGTTGCCAGGTCAGTTCAGATGTCAACTTTCCAGTCCAAAATTATATTCTCTCTACCACTCCTGCACTGTTTGTTATTCTTACAGAATTCTTTTTAATGATGTAGAAATGCTTATAAACTTGAAAACAGTGATGTAAAAACTACATATCTTATTGTCCTAATTGTGTAATGACAGAAATGCACAGAAAAAAACCACATCAGAAAATTTACAAATAAATCACAGACACATTTACTAAAAAATCTAGGCAAAGCTGACCAATACCAGAGCCATTCACTACAGCTGAATAATTATAATGAAATGAGTTAAAAGTAAACCTTCAGTTTCTCAACTGCACCGGTCATATTTCAACTTCTCAGCATCCTTATGAGGGCAGTCACTACAGCGTAGACATCTGGTCAATGTTACAGAAGGTTGTACTGGACAATGCTGTTCTAGGACATACAGATGAAAAAACTACGTGTGACCTTGAGGCTATCAGGACCAGAAGACTGGACCAGAAACTTTAATTCTCCTTTCTCATCTGTAAAATCGCTATTAACAATCATCTGATGAGAGATTTCAGGGTCCTACATACAGGAGAACAAAGGTGAGTCAGGTCGCTTAGGGCACAATTCAGGCAGAGTTTTCTAGCGAATTCCCAAAAGTACGCACGAGAACACCTTAATCCGAACCGCCAAAAATAATGTATAAAGCAACCTGATTGCTAAGTCACAGAAGAACAACTTTTTGGATTCCACGCAGCACGAATACCTCCGAGGTTCACCTCTAAAGACCAAATCAGGCCGGGCATGGTGGCACATGCCTGTAAGCGGCAGCCTAGGAAGCCACAGCGGGGACCAGGGATTGTGGTTCCAATCCGCTCGGAGCAACGTAGCGAGACCTAGTCCCCCCAAAATAGCTGGGCGTGGTGGCGCACGCCTGTCATCCCTGCTACCTGGGAAGCTGAGGCTGGGGATGGCTTGAGTCTGTGGTACCCCTGGCAATGAGAGCCTGCGGTTCCACGGGCAAAAACAGAGAGACCTAGTCTCAAAAAGATAAAGAAAGACCCAATGAGGAGGCAGACACGGGGTCTTTTAAAATCAAGTCAAATTTTAGAAGTCGTTCTGCAAGGTCAGCAACCAGGACGCCCTGGAGAAGGGTCTGGCTGGAGGCCGCCAGCTGAGAGCCGGCTCCCAG
This sequence comes from Uropsilus gracilis, assembly GCA_004024945.1. Classification (NCBI taxonomy): domain Eukaryota; kingdom Metazoa; phylum Chordata; class Mammalia; order Eulipotyphla; family Talpidae; genus Uropsilus; species Uropsilus gracilis. Next base: position 121 of record PVHY01015697.1, on the reverse strand, counting down.
GCAGAAGCGGCGCGGGTGAGATCCCCCACCTCCGGCCCCGCGGCCAGCGCTCCCCCTTCAGGGCGCCAGGACTTTGACATTTACGGGGCGGAGGTCACGCGCACCGCCAAGTGCAGGGAAG
>PVHY01015696.1:0-35458 GCA_004024945.1 Uropsilus gracilis | reverse complement strand
AAGCCCAATCAAAAAATGGGGAGAAGAACTAAAAAGACACTTTTCCAAAGAGGAAATACAAATGGCCAACAGGCACATGAAAAACTGCTCAACTTCGCTAGTAATAAGAGAAATGCAAATCAAAACCACAATGAGATACCACCTTACACCAGTAAGAATGGCCCACATCCAAAGAACAGGCAACACAAATTGCTGGCGAGGATGTGGAGAGAAAGGAACACTACTACACTGTTGGTGGGAATGTAAACTAGTCCAACCACTATGGAAAGCTGTATGGAGGACCCTCAAGTTAATGAAAATGGAATTACCATTTGACCCAGCAATTGCTCTCTTGGGAATCTACCCAAAAGAGACCTATATGCGGGTACAAAGGGACACCTGCACTCGGATGTTTACCGCAGCACAATTTATAATTGCAAGGACATGGAAGCAACCTAAATGCCCCAAAACAGATGACTGGATGAATAAAATGTGGTACATATACACAATGGAATATTACTCATCAATTAAAAATGACAAATTTGATGAATTTATGGAAACCTGGATGTACCTAGAAGAAATCATTCTAGCAGAAACGAGCCAGAAAGAAAGGGACAGAAACCAAATGGTTTCACTAATATATGGTCAACCAAATGAAACTACACAAGGGGAGAATGGGGACCAGCTGGAGCGGGTGGGAAGGGGAGGTGGTAGGTGACCCCCAGGGACTGAAATGATGTGAAATATAAATAAATAAATTAAATTTAAAAAAAAAAAAGGCCTATGGAAATTATGTCAGGAACTGAAGCAGTCTTTCTCTATAAACTTGTAATTTTGATATGCTAAAGGGACGTAGAGAAGTTTTAATACTAAAATTATCTTACATTTAGAATTGCATAAAATACAGTGCAAGAAATAAAATTATTTTGAACATGCACCATTAATACTGACTTATGCTCCCAAGGGTTTTGATATTTTGCTTCCAGATATAATTTCTAAATTAAATGCACACACAAAATCCTTCATGAATAATCAGACACCAAATGTTTAGGAAATGCCCAACCATCCTAATTATTTCAGATTACAAAATCTCTTTTTTTCCAATAGGTAATGATAATATGCTACCAACTATTTTTATTTTTTAACTGATCATTAAATTTATATAGAAAAAGCTAATTTCTTTATAGTCAATTATTCTTGATAAAGCTGTACAACTTTATCAAGAGAGGTTAGTTTAGTGGTGTTATAAAATGTGTCACTGATTCAGACAGATATGCACTAAAGTCTGAATCCTGACATTTCTACATTCTAAAATTATGATGTTGGGCAAAACAATTAACTCTTACATCCTCAGTTTCCACATTAGTAAAATAGGGTTAAATTGGCAAGTTAAAAGAGTTACTAGGAAGATTAGAGATGTTATGTAGGCTCTACTAAAAAAAAGTTGACACAAAATAATTAGTAATTAAGAATTTAACTTACTTATAAGTTGTTTATTAACAGAATTCTTAGAATTGAAGGTGAACTTTTTATTCCTATAAAATAACTTAGATCTGGGAAGTGAAGCTGTTGCATAAAAACAGTATCTCATCTACTTAGTGGATTTCAATAAAAGAATATAAAGGAAATGGCATCAATTTAGTAAATCAGTATATGAGTATTTTTAATAATAAACTTTTACCTTTTCTAGGAAACCTTCCCCAATTACAATCTATGGCTTTTAAAATTTTTTAAATTTTAAAAATTTTAAAAAAAATTTTTAAATTTTAAAAAACACCTTTTGCTGTTTTTAAAATTATGTGTACTTGGCTGCTTCTCTCATGAAGATTTTTGCAGAGGAGAAGCAACGAATCACATGGCATATTACCATTCATAAAGACAGACATAATAAATGTCTCCATGATGACTTGTTGGCTACTGCTTCCTAAGTAGTCATTTTGTCCCCAATCTCTTTCCCTGTAATCAATCCTCCACTCTCCTTCAGATTTTTCAAGAAAACACATGATTACTCAGCAACCTTTGACCATTTACAGCTCCTACAAGACTTTAAATCATAACTTCATTCATTTAATTAGTATCTTCAACTGCTTGTTGCTCCATTCACTTCATACTTCAGTCACAATATTAATCACTGAAGAATACTTGCTAATTTGTCTTCTTTTTTGCCCCTTCCTACTTTAAACACTGGAGATAAGAAAATAACATCCTGTCCTCAGAAAAAGGAGATATGTAAGGAAATAATTACAGTTCTATTATAGTATCTCATGCTTAGAAATAAAGAGTACAGAGCTGCTCTTCCAAATCATACAGGGTACTTTTAGACATGCATGCCTCATTTTTGGTGTTCACTTATTTCGAATGCCCTTTCCAAAGCAGAAACATAGTGCTATCCTTCAACTTAAAACTCAGTTCCCTCCTTCTGTAAGGTCTTCCTAAAATCCTACAAGTCATTAAATGATCTGATTCCCTTCTCTAGGTTGCTATAACCCATTACTTTTTAGAGCAAAGTGAACTATACATTTTCATTGTATTGCTAAAGAAGCATTTTTTTAATAACAGCAATTGCTCTCCTTAAAATTACTTAATTTTAGAGCATGAGATAGGTAACATAATTTACTGGTAGCTACAGAAAATGGAATGAAATTCTTAATATTCAAGAAAAATGGAACACTGAGCTTCTCCTGTTATCACAAAACATTCTTTGACCAGCCAAACCATTAACAGTTATTCTAACAGGAAAAAAACAAAAGATTACAGTTTCCATGACAATAGAAGTGTATCAATACAAGATAAGTTCTAATTAATGAATACAAATGTTTGAAAAGAATTTACCTGCATTTAATTCCAAGTTCAGGTGCTATCACAGCTGAATAGAAAAGAAAATCCTATTACACAAGACCAATTATTTATTATTCTTATTGCTGTTTTTCACTATGGCAGTTTGTCTGTATTTGTGTTTCTAACAAAATATGTTGTAATATTTGCCTCCTCTCAATCACCACATCAGTTCATAATAGAATTAGAACAGTAGTACTGGCTGTCCAAATTTTTGAATGAATAGTTGAAAAGGGATTTGGGTACACAGTTAGTAGAAATGTTCTGCCAAGGTTGGAAGCTCAAATTATCAGAATTACAAAACATAAAAAATAAAAACAGAACAAAAAAAAAAAACATTAAAAGAAAAGCTCATGTGGTAGTTCCTTCTTACTGCCTATCCCTAAGTCCTGTTTACAAATGCTAGTATTTGAACTAGTTTTATCAGGACAGAAGCTATTCCAAAACAGTCTTTATTTTAAAAATTAGTTGTATATAGTGACTCAATAATTAGTAATAGCATTTCTATCACTTTCATCAACAAGGACTGCAACTCTGTCTTCAAATAGAAGCAAGCAGGTTCAAAACCAGAGGAGAAATGCAATTTTTATAAGTTATAACTGTTCTTATTTTAAAAATAAAAAACATATTAAGACCACCACTGAAATGATGTATCTTTATACTAAGAAGCCCACAATGGCTATCAGGAACCTGTCCACATTAGAAATACAACTTATTCAGAATACTGGCTAAAAGCTGTAGAAACCCTATGTCAGGAAGCAAACTGGATTTCCTCCACGATGATCTGTTTTTAAATGCCACTGGAGGAGTGGGAAGAGAGTAGTGTATAGTGATCTTTTAAAGTATCATATTCTGACCTCCTGTTTATTATTTCCAATGTTACAGGTACAGAATAATATTAAGTCAGGGCATCTTGCTCTGACTTCAGAATCAATGAAAGTTCTGCCTTTCAAAAACTGTAAGTTAGCCTTGGAGAACTGGTTAAGATGACTATAAAATGAAGACCCTATTCAGTCTCCAGTCTCCTATTTCCAACCCTTCACATTAAAAATACAAAGATGACTCTGTGGTTACACACTCCCAGTAACAGTTCTTTAGTTTTCATTTATTTATAGAGACTCAATGCAAACTAACATCCTCAATATGTCAATATAAAGAAGAAAGTTTACATTCAAAGTCACCCAGCTAGACAAGCAGCATACTCTACAAACTTGACACACTGCTGTTGGAAACAAAGACCTGAATACAACAAACTATTTCCTTAGGATGGTTTCTCCAGTAGGAGTGGCAGGAGAGCAGATATAATGGCACAAACAGATATAAACTAAGAGACTGTATACACAAGGAGAAGTTAAATTGTAATATCTGCAATTTTCCTACAGCAAGTAACAAAATAATTCAGTGTTGAAGTGAAAGCTAAGTCTTGAAGTGAGAAAGACCTGCTGTTTGTGAAAAGTCAATTGGGGGTTCAGTAAAGTTGGAAAAAAGGATGCAATAAGTAGATATAGAAGAGAGGAAGCTGGAGTACAATAAGAATAAGGGCCTTTCATGCCACAAAGGACGTAGTCTAAACAGATCTGCATTTGGAAAGCTTACCAATTACAGTGCTGAAAGTGATGTGAAGGGAGGAAGACCAGAGGCAGAAAGCCCAGGTGTGAAATTATAAGACTTGAACTAAGAAACGGTTACACATTTAGAAGACAGAAATAATCGGTGTTGGTAAGAGAAATGATTGGGACTAGAATGCATCTAAGGGGAAAGGGAATTGAAAATGATTTCTAGATTACTGGATTAAAAAACTAGATGAACAACAGTGTGACTATAATTCTGGGATAGAAAAACATCTGACTAAAAGCCTGGTGATGATGTACATAATGTTAGGATCAATGCTAAGACACTGATCACTTCTGAAATATCTGCTTACTCATACCACTTTTATCCTGATGGTCAAGCTGACTGGCCCAAGTGATGAACATTTACACCAAGATAGGCTAAGGACTGAGGCCAGTGGGAGTTCATCCCATGAGCAGAAAGCAAGAGGATATTGGAATTGAGGCTGTCATTGTAAGGCGGTTCTGGGCTAAGGAATGAAATTAATCAGGATAGTAAGAGATTACAGGAGTAAAGGGAGGAGTGTGGAAAGGGTGAGGTGAAGAAGATGAAAAGCAGAAACAATAATAAAAAGGAAGGAAAAGAGAGCAGGGATGAAACAAACTAGAGAATCGCCTCATTTCTGAGAGTTTCCCAAGCCTTAAATTTTAATCCCTGGTGAGGTTAACTGGCTCATATCCTTAGGCTTCATAAGAAATCCTACAGTCCTAACAAACACCCTTTTCACCTTGGCTAAAAAAAATGAATTACATAAAATGCTGAGCTTCAGGTGTATTTGAAAATACCTACCTGGTGCTGGATATGATATGAGTGCACCTCTGCCAGAAAAGATTTTCACCATAGATTACAGTGTATTCAGAATGACAGTAGTTAAACTTGCTGGTAGAGTGAGAAGATATACTATTACAAGTAAAGACAACCTATTTACTAAGAAGGAAGATGATGACAAGTCTTAAGATAGAAAACATTTATTAGCTGAGGAATATCCAGAGTTTGAAGCAATAAGTAAAATTAAGACTTAGGTAGTAACACTGGCAAAAGAAAGGGACAGAACAGTAAGAGAGACAGGCCCTGAACAGAAAAAGAAAAAGACTTTTCTTCTGAAACGGATAAGCACAGACTTACCAAGTGTGTAGTTATTCTGTTAAGTAAACATCAAGAAAAGTGCTTATGACACTAAAGATAAAAATAAGGAATGGCTGTATTTAGAAAATTAAGTATTTATGTACACTAAATAGTAGTATAATGCTACCTTAAAACATTTCCACTGCTTTATAATTAAAAGATAGAAATCTACCTATCTCAAAAAAATACTGCCTCAGTATGAAGCTAAAACGTCTTGTTCATAATCGAAAGACTATGGTAGTGACAGTAGTAAATTATAAACTAATTCAGAGAAAGGAACAATACTGAGGAGCAAGAAGTAAATTTTTAAAGATCGTCTATTCAAGTTATCTTCATTTTCTAGAAAAAAAATGAAGTCTGAAGAGTTCCAATTTCAAAATCTTAATTATATTTCAACTGTAGGACTTGAAAGCCAGTTTTGTAGATTTCAACTGATACTGATTCCATCTTTTTGTTTTCTTTTTTTACTCTATAGGCAAGGATAGATGGAAATATTTTATACAATCTAAAGAAAAAGCAGTCAGAAGCATCTAAGAAAAACACAACTTTGTTCCAACTGCTCTTAAGAGCAAACAATTGAGTTTATAAGTACAGCTATATAACTGAAAATTTTAAACCATCAAGAATTGAGAGCTTTATTTTATATTCAAACAATTGAAGCTATTTTATCAGGGAAAAACAAAGATTTTTTTTAAGAGGGAGCTTTAAAAAAAAGGAGGAGGCAGATATAGGTAAGCATGTATATCAACCTGCGAAGAACAAAGATAGGAAAACATTTTGTACATCTTTGGGTCTTTTTGATCTTAAAGGACAAATATCATGTTTATCATATTATCTTAATCCACTCTCTGGGAGGGTGAAGTCTAGACATATTTCAGCAAGTTCTTGTCTTATTGAAGCAATAAAGTAGTTAACACTATTAACTTTATAACCTGTTAAGAAATCTACCACAACTATTTGATGTTGGGTTAAGCGGCTTCACTTCTCTAAGCCTCATTCTTCTAATCTATAAGAAAAGGTCAATAATAATATCTCCTCATAAGAGTAAACATAAGACATGTAATATAGTCTGGGCACATACTAATCACTCAGCAAAAGCTAGTTATTATCTTTGTTGTTTGACATTTCTTGTTCATTTTGACTGATTTCAGTATAAGTCTTCATATCACTATCTTCTCTAGCTAATAACTTGGGGCTCTATAAAAGCTGACTAATTTTTTTTAAAAAAGAGTAAGTTTCAGAAACCAATGTTTATATTATTTTCAAAGTTAAAGGTATCAAAATTAACATAAAAACAGTAAATAATTGTTATTTTTATGTTAGGATTTATAAAATTATAGTGCATAACCATATAGTATAATTAAAGAACAGCCCATTTTTTTTTTCTTGGTCAAAAAAACCAAATTCTCATTTCTAAAAATATCTCAGGATTTCTTCTTGAGCATTCACTCTTGTAACAAAATACCCTATTATCATAGAAAGAGAACACAAGACAGAAGTCAGGAACAAGACTAAAAATGTTTTGGGATATGAGCCAAGGAAAAAAATCTGGAAAAAAAAAAAAAAAAAAAAAAAAAAAAAAAAAAAAAAAAAAAAAAAAAAAAAAAAAAAAAAAAAAAAAAAAAAAAAAAAAAAAAAGAATAAGTAGAGGTTTTTCTCAAAATTTAATTGTGACTTTGAGTTGGCTGTTTTGTGCTAGCTCTTTGATACTCCCATGTACATGATAAACACTTTCTTAGAATATGACAAATCACCATTCAATTTTTAAAAATGCTCTATATATTTGTTTCATTAGAAAAGTTGGCCAATTTTGTAAAAGAACCATGAATGAGGAGTGAAATACAACACGAAAGAGATGCAAACAGGTAGTGTTTCTAGTTCTCTTTTCCTTTTACTTTCTCTTTAACCTTTTCTTAAACAGTATGACAAAAGCTGGTCAGAGCATTTGATCTAGACCACTTTGCTGCCAAGTATTCAAGTGATACATATATACGACTAAGTGTATGAATTCAAGGAATATTCTGACTTATTGTTGCCTCATATTGTTGGCTTCCTATAAGGCAACAATTTCATTGGTCTTATATAATCACAAGGGAAAAATTTAAAAACAAAGATGTATGGTCATGATTCAGTAATTATCAACTATGAAGTTTAATTATCATTAAATCTGATTTCCTGCTGCTGCTGAGCTAAGAAAACCAAGGAAAAAGCTTCACATATAGATCAAACAGGAGATCCTTTTTGAAATTAGCTAAATAAAATTCACTGCGTTACAAAGGGAAAGTATTCTCAAGATCAAGTGGTTTTTGTTCTGAAACTCTTCATACACTGCACATACACTTGTATACGTAATACATCCTTTCCATGGTAAAATAAAATCAACAATTACATAGCAGTCCAAAACCTCTGAATAATTTAGAACTACAAAAACGACTATTGAGAAGAAATTACAGGGAAATTTTTAAGTAAGGAATGTAATTTAGTAAGGACCTACGTTAAGAGAATGTGAAAAAGAGACAAATGATGACTTTCTATCTTAGTAGTATTCTCAAAGTGAAAAATCTGTAGACTTCTCATAGGTATTACTTCTGATAGCAAGTCAAAGTGATGTATAAGCCAACGTAACAAAAGAAAATTAGGAATTAAATACAGATTAGATTATGGATTAGTAAATGCATGATTAGATTAAATCAGGATTAAACTTTTGAGAAAGAAAAAAAAACATCAAATGGATTACATGAAATTTGCAGCCCTGTTTGTTGGGGACAGGTGGTGACAAATTAAAAAGCCCTACAAGATATAACTCTCACACTAAAGAAGAATGTGAAATTCAGGTTCTATGTCTGTTTCCAGTAAGATTAATTATAACTTTGTTATGTAATTCCTGTCATTCTTTCAAAAGAAAAAATGGCAAGAGGCTTTGCCAATTTAATTCAATTAAGTATTGTTAGAAAATTCTCTTGCTCTTCCATCTCTCGCTAAACTTGAAAGTATACCAAAATATAATAGCCAAACATACATGCAAAATGACCCTGTAATTAAGATAATTGCTGGTACCAAATGTTGTGTTTAAATTCTGCAATAAAACTGTCTCCTAGACATTTAATACTATGTCATTTGGTAAATGAAAGTTTCCACAAAATAAGAGCAGTGAGATGACCTAAAAATTACGCTAGTAAAGAGTCTGGCTGAAAGAAACAAAAGTACGCATCATTTTGGTCCAATACTAATTTTATTTCAAGTTACTACAGAGTTGAATAAAATGCTGACACTACCACACAAAAATTTATTGAGTTGGCAACAGGGAAAGCATGATGTCAGTCACCAATGTTACTATCCACATTACCAAAAAGCATGAGCACTTCAATTCCTGAACTCAACTTAGACTTTATGACTAAAGTTACAGTAAAAATAAAAATCTTGGGATTGAGGCATTATTAAACATAGACGACTTTTGTCTGGCAGTTTTGGGTCAAATCAGTCTAGCATTTTAACAAAATTCTGCAAAAATCATGGAAAATTTCATAGTTTAAACTTATTGCAATTTTCTAAATGTCCTGCATTCTTCACCAAATTGATCCATATAAGTAATTCTTTGTCAGCTCACAATAATATTCAAAGAAACAACAACACTCACACATACATACACACAATAATACTCAAATAAGCAACGTTAAACATGCACAGGCTGACAACAGAAGGAATGCACACACACACACACACACACACACACACACACACACACACACGTTCGTTCTCACCTTCATAGCATGAATTTCTTCAAGCAATCTTTGTGCCCGTCTTTGGTTTTTTGACAGTGCATCTTCATTACCCCTGCAAAAAGTACATTATAATATGCTACCAGGAAAAGCATTAGCTTGAGACTCATATCATAATGAAGACTACTCATTCCTTTGAGAAAAGCACAATAAATTTCTAAATAACAAATACTTTGTCATCCTGTCCTATTCTACCCCTCTGCCCAATACATACCATCAATTTCATCAACAAATTCATGTTCTTGGCAAAAATAATTACTGTCCCAACAACACATCATGTCTGTATCACTAACAGATACTATGCCTTTTAATTCTTTAACGGGAAAGACATACACTTTTAAATCACTTTAATAGCACAATATATTTACTGTAATAAATGTTTCATAAGGTACTACTAAAAGGTACATAAATTTTATTAAAACAAAATCTGTTCTTTGGAATCAAAATGCCAAATATCAGATTATATCAAGTGTTCAATCTTCCAAAATATTTATGAAAAAAGTATAAAAATTAGATATTTATTTCTAATATAAATGATACTAAAGATTCATTTTTCACATTTAAGTCATATAAGTAATTCCACATAGATAATAATTCACATTAGTATAAACATTTAAAAAATCAGAACACTACATTCTAACTGACAATTTCAAATTAATTAGCAATTCAAGGAATAAAGTGATTCACATTATAGTCAGGAAGACCAAAAAGGGTTTTGAAAAAATAGAATTCATATATCTGAATTCATGGTGTGCAGGTATCAGGTGCTCAACACATGAGGACATGCTGACACAGCACATTGAATAGCACCCAGATCCTCTCTGCCTTTAACAAACTGAGCTGCATGAGAAAGACATTTAATTATGTTTTCAGGTACCATCCTCAAGTTTTGTAAATACTGAATACAAATAACTGACATTATTAGTCATAGGATCATAACTTTAAATGACTAACTTTTTTAACTTCAGTCTGGAAACACTCCTGACAAGTTTCCGGATAACCAAAACTCGGATTCTCTTCACGTCTTTTCTCATCTTCACAACCTTCAAAAAATAAAGCCAAAATTACAAAAGCTCTTAACTCAAAAAAAAAAAAAAAAAAAAAAAAAAAAAAGAGGGGGGGGATTGGGAAAGAAACTTAAGTCTTAATATTATCAATAAAGCCTACCACTTTTACCAAAATTTTAAACCATAGTCATAGTTTGATGAAATCAAACTCTTCCACAAACAGTGAAGGGAATAAATCACTCTAAAAATGTTTCTGAGGATTAAGAGAAATAAGTTATGATTTTTAAAAAAGTTACAGCGTATCCAGTGATTAGTATTCAATTTACACATGAATCTTGTTGGGCCTAGAACATTAAACTGAATTCTCCAAGATCAGAGATCATCATATATATCTTTGCATAATTATGGTTTAAAAGGATCTCACCATCATGGTAGGGATTTAATTCAACAAAACAGTTTGTATTAACAGAAGCAAATGTGTGGAAGTGACTGCATTTCACTTACTTACAGAGCATTCTCTGCATTTAATTTTAATATTTCAAGCATAATTTTAAAAACCAATAAACACAAGGGCACATTATGAAAACATACACAAACACAATGATATGATACAATTCAAAGCATAACACCAAAGAAAAGTGCTGAAGGATGAGAACCAAACAAAAAAACAATAGGTCAAATAAGGAAATTTTCTCCTATCATAAAGGTATCAAAGTAGAAATCAACAATGAAAAGAAAATAAGGAGAGCATACACTACATGGAGACTGAACAACAGGCTTCTGGAATACCACCGGGTAAAAGAGGAAATCAAAGAAGAATTAAAACATACATGGAGACAAATGAAAAACATGACACAACATTTCAAATTGCGTGGGATTCAGCAAAAGCAGTATTGAGGAAAGTACATAGCAATATAGGCCCAAATAAAAATGACTGAAAAAATCCAAAGAAATAACAGAAATCCCAACTGGAGGAATTAGGATAAGAGCAACAAAAAAATCCAATCGTGAGAAGACATGAAATAATAAAAATAAAAGTAGAAACAAATAAAATAGAGACTAAAAGACAACTGAGAAGATAAAATCAAAAGTTGGTTCTTCAAGAAAACACAAATAAACAAAAAAGGAGAAATTAGAACAGATACAGCAGAAATCCAAAAGATAATTAGAGATTACTATAAACATCTATATGCAAACAAATACAGCAACCTGAATGACGTGGACATATTCCTTGAAAGATACAGCCATCCAAAATTGAACATAGAAGAAACAGAGACCTTAAACAGGCCAATCACAAGCAGTGAAACTGAGGGAGTCATCAGAACTCTCCCTAAAAACAAGAGCCCAGGACTGGACAGTTTCACAAATGAATTCTACCAAACATTCAAAGAGGAAAAAACACCTAAACTATTAAAACTCTTCCAAAAAATTGAGAAAGAAGGAAAACTACCAAATACATCCTATGAAGCAAATATTACATCACTACCAAAACCAAACAAAGATAACACAAAGAAAGAAAACTATAGCCCAATCTCCCTAATGTAATGAACACAGATGCAAAAATTCTGAACAAAATCCAGGTAAACTAAATCCAACAGTGCATAAAAAAGATTATTCACCATGACCAAGTATGATTCATCCCAGGGGCACAGGGATGGTTCAACATCCAAAAATCAATCAACATAATCCATCACATTAACAAAGAGAAAAACAAAAACCATATGATCATATCACTAGATGCAGAAAAAACATTCGATAAAATTCAGCACCCATTCATAGTGAAAATTCTTGAAAAAATAGGAATAAAAGAGACATATCTCAACATAATAAAAGCCATTTACGATAAATCCACAGCAAACATTATCCTCAGTGGGAAAAAAACTGAAGTCATTTCAATCGAAATCTGGAACCAGACAAGGATTCCCACTCTTAACACTACTTTTTAACATAGTACTGGAAGTTCTAGCTAGGGTGATAAGGCAAGAGAAAGACATAAAAGGAATATATTTAGGGGAAGAAGAAATGAAACTATCATTATATACAGATGACATGGTATTCTATGTAGAAAACCAAAAAAAATCCACAGGAAAATTATAATTAAAATAATAAACTGGTTCAGTAAGGTAGCTGGATACAAAAATCAAGCACACAATAATCAGAGACTTTCTTACATGCAAAAACTAAGTCAGAAGAAGAAATTAAAAAAAAAAAACAAAACAACAAACTCTACTCACCATTACACCACTGAAAATTAAATACCTGGGAATAAACCTAACAAAAGATGTGAAGAATCTATACAAAGAAAACAGTTTCTAGAAGAAACAGAAGACATTAAAAAAATGGAAAGACATTCCCTGATCATTGATTGGAAGAATCAACATTATCAAAATGGCTGTTCTACCAAAAGCAATATACAGATTTGATGCAATCCCAATAAAAATTCCAAGGACACTTTTTAAAGAGAACAAAAATTACAGAGATTCATCTGGAACAACAAAGACCTTGAATATCCAAAATTCTCCTGACCCGAAAAAGAGAGAATGGAGGTATTACAATCCTAGACTTTCATGGAACAAGGACAGCCTCAATAAATGATGCTGGGAAAACTGGACCATGACATGCAAAAAAATAAACCAAGACAAGTCACTCACACTTGTACAAAAATCAACTCAAAATGGATAAAAGACTAGGATGTTCTGGGAATCTACCCAAAGAAGACCTCAATGTGGGTACAAAGGGACACCTGTGCTCGGATGTTTATTGCAGCACTATTTATAATTGCAAGGACATGGAAACAACCCTAATGCCCAAAACAGATAACTGGATGAAAAAGATGTGGTATGTATACACAATGGAATAGTACGCATTAAAAATGACAAATTTGATGTTTTTTTTGGTAACATGGATGTACCTAGAAGAAATCATATTGACAGAAACAAGTCAGAAGGAAAAAGACAGAAACCAAATGGTTTCACTAATATATAGACAACCAAACGAAGAACACAACTTGGGGAGGGGACCAGTTCTAGTGGCCAGGGAGGGGAGGTTGATGGGTGACCCCCAGGGATGACAATGATGTGAAATATATATATATAATACACATATTATATATATATATACACATAATTTAAATAAACGTTAAAAAAAAAAGACTTGGATGTAAGATCTGAAACCATAACATAATTTAAATAAACGTTAAAAAAAAAAGACTTGGATGTAAGATCTGAAACCATAACATACATAGAGGAAAACCTGGGCAAACCCTCCTTGAATGACACATCAGAAATCCATTTCTGGACACACCTACAGCTGGTCAAAAAAAAAAAAAAAGAAGGAAAACATAAATAGCTGAGACTACATCAAACTAAAATGCTTCTGTATAGCAAAGGAGACAATAAACAAAACAAAAAGAAACCCAACCGACTGGGAGAAAATGTTTGCCCTCCATACAAGTGATAAGGGTTTGGTAACAAAGATCCACAAAGAACTCACACAACTGAACAAAACAAAGCAAAAAGCCCAGTTAAAAAAGAGAAAATTCAGATGGCTAATAGGCACATGAAAAAATGCTCCACATCACTAATAATAAGGGAAATGCAAATCAAAACCACACCGAGATACCATCTCACACTAGTAAGAATGGCCCATATCTCATATATATGTATATGTATGTACACACACACACACACACACACACATGGGCAACAAGTGCTGGCATGGATGTGGAGAAAAAGGAACACTCTTAAACTGCTGGTGGGAGTGCAAACTGGTCTAGCTGCTATGGAAGGCTGTGGTGGAGAAGCCTCAATCAACTGAAAGCAGAACTACCATTTGACTCAGCAACCCCACTACTGGGAATTTACCTAAAGGATACAAAAACACTAAGCCATAAGAATACCTGTGTGTGCATATTTATTGCAGCACTATTGAATTGCCAAGAAATGGAAACAACCCGAATGTCCCCAAACTGATGAATGGCTGAAAAAGATGTGGTATATTTACACAATGGAATATTATGCATCAATCAAAGAAAACAAACATGTCATTTGCAACAACATGGATGGAGCTAGAAGGAATCATGTGTGCAGAAATTAACCAGAAAGAGAAACAGAAATATGGGATAGTCTCACTTACATGAGGGATTTAAGGAAAACAAAGAGACAAGAAAAATTTAAAACTGCCAACAGAAATGAATCACAGATCAAGGGAGGGGGAAGAGAGTAAAAGAGGGAGAAGAGTACAAGAGATAAAGTGCAAGGGTGATAAGGTGATGGGAGAATATTGGGATAAACAATAATGTAATATATATATGTGTGTGTGTGTACATATATACTCGTGCAATCAAAAATAAATAAAATTTTTTAAAAAAGTAAATTCTCTAATTCTAGAGAACCACAAGTTATAATAAGACAGTGGGATGCTAATCATTTTGAGTTGATGTTTTATGCATCATAGTTATAAGTCATATATGTCTTATAATTCTGGAATATCTTCCTCTTCTTAACTTTAGGAACTTCATAAAATTAACATATCTTACATCTTCCCTGTGAGACTATGAATGAGTTCTTCAGTTAGAGATAGGTAGGTAGCACCGATCTCACTAAGCGCTCAAGTGACTCCTAGTCTAGGAGTTCCTAGAGGACAGGAGCCCTGCAATATTTACAGTTTACTGTGCCTCACAAGAGTGTGATGCAATCCCTCCAATCTTTTCAAGACAATATGCCCATTATCCTGTCTCTTCAAGGCTCTGCCATTGGGCTGCTTTTGCTTATCCATCATTAGTATCATTCATACCCTATTCATTAAAGGTATCTGCAACCAACTCATAATTTTCCTTTACCCTAAGTTTTGCCATCATTCTGATAATGTAAACACCCATTTGATTAACATACCCAGTATCAGAAGCTCATTTCTTGGATTTCTTCTTTTATAATGACTTAATTCCATTTCAGTCAACTACTTCCATGGTCATACTGCTGTTAGTCCTTTTTATCACTCATAATTACTTCATTTCTGAAACCACTAACTCAAATATTCCACCCTGAGACCACAAGTTCTATCAGCTTGCTCAGTTCCACCTATCACCATAATCTCTGACTTCACTGAGATCAGCAGTTCATTGGCCTCTCAAAAAGTTTTAGTCCTTTCATTCAGGTTCATTATCAACATTTGATAACACTTTAAACTTCCCTAGCACTCTAACATTAATCCAGAATGAAAACATTTTGAGTTCATCACAGGAGTCCCAACAGTCAAGAAAGGCTTGAGACCTTCTACTGATTATAAATTCATTCTAATTAGCCTCAAATGAGTTCCTATACTTTCCAGCAATTTTATCCAGCAATTTACAATGACTACTGTAAACCTTTGTCTGCTACCCTAAAACACTTCCTATTCCTGTTTCAACTTCATGGGGAAAATAAACATCAGATGGGGATCATCATTTTTCTACCACCATGAATGCAAACTTTCACTATCCATTCTCCTTTATAAAGAAAAGTTACAGAAATACCACTACAAGGATGTGACACAATCCTTTTATTTTTTCGATTCCACCCTTTTCTGCCACATAAAATAGACTGTCCCTTTACCTTAGCATCTTCAATCTCAAATGGATTTGTTGCCCATTGATTTTTTTTTAAAGTTATTGTCAGTAAGAACAAGGCAGATCATCTTCATTATGAAGTTCATTAGAAGCAGCCTCTTCTCTCTTCAACTGTTCCACAGCCAAGTATTTTGGAGATATTAAAAAAAAATTTGTACATCTCAGTTACAATTTCATTTCTATTCCAATGAGTCCACTAAAACCTGCCACAAAGGACTTAAATGAAAGTTGAAAAACTCCTGAAAACAATAGGAATTTTTTTTCAGACTTCATTTGATTCGAAATCTGTGCAGGATTAGAAACTATTGCCCACTTCCCTCCTTGACAAACTTTCCTTTTGATATCTGAGACAAAACACAGACCTGGTTTTCCATTTTCCTTTGTAGCTACTCCATCTTGATCTTCTTTGAAGACTAATTAACCAAGAAATGTTAATGTTCAAGGGGGCAATTCTAGGTCAGCTTTTTAATAATAATCTTTTTAGTCTAAAGAGATCTTATGTGTTTAAAGTTAATTTGTCACCAACTAAAATTACTCAAAGCTTTCTTCCTTCAGCTGAGATATCTTTCAGCTTCAAGTGTGTCAACTGCCTATTTGACATTTTCTTTTTACTATGTTTAAAACCATCCCCAACTAATCCTGGAACCCATGTTTTTCACCCCAATTTGAGCCCTTTCCTGATTTCACTTTTCAGAGTACAGAAAAATCCTTTCAGTTGTAAACGTAGGAGTAATTGTAGGCACCTCATGTTTCTAAATTCTTCACAGTGAATCCACTAAGCTTAATTTATCCCCTAATTATCTCTCAAATACTATCATTCCCCACCCCTACTCCCCACACCTTATCTGGATCTCCTAGCTTTCTTGGCTGAGTTACTCAAAACTAGATTCTGTCATTTCTATTCTTGTGTAATTAATTACCTACAACATAGCCAGGATATATAGATTATATATGTTGATATATAAACCTTTTTTCTCTGAAAAAAATTTTATACTTTTATTGAAATATTGAAAAAAATATTTTTAAGTTATAGGTTGGCAAAAAAACCCTCAAATACCCAACATTATTTGTCTTTTTTTTTTTTTTTAATATTGGGGAGCAAATATTTCACCATAAATCAACAAAAAATATTCATGATAAGAGTAGTTCTAAAGTATTTCTTAAGTAAAAACATGGATTGTATGGTATAAAAGAAGCAAGTGAATAAATTAAACAGGTGTTTAGTTATGCTAAATGTCACATACAAGAAATAAGTTTTTTTTTTAAAAATTGCTACATGCAATTATTTTATTATATTTATCAATGTGGGTACAAAGGGACACCTGCACTCAGATGTTTTTGGCAGCACTACTTTTAACGGCAAGGACATGGAAGCAACCCAAATGTCCCAAAACAGACGAATGGACAAATATGACAATTTTTTTTTTTTGAACTCACAGACCTGAGGTCACACTTTTACTTTACGCTCTTCAGTGGTCCCAAGCGCACATGGGCTTTTCTAGTCTTTCTTGCTTACCATGTTCACATGTACCATCAAGTCTTTACATATGGTGTTTTCTCTGGCAGGAAAGCTCTTTCTCCCCATGGCAGCTTGTTAACACCTTATTCTCATTTTAGCTTAATTCTCATTTCGGATTAATTCTCATTTCTCAAATCCTTTCTTGGCTTCTCTTAGTCAAAATTCCCCTTTATAAAAACTAAGGGCTTCTAGATTTTATTGACAACTTTTTAACATTTCAGTTTTATTCTTTCTTTAATGTGTCCTTTTCCCAGTAGATTATATAAATTTCATAAAGATCAAGTATTCTGATTTTACCCAAAAATGCTTCCTAACACCTAACATTGTGGATGGCATTCAGTTACATAAAATATCAAAAAGGTAGCAATATTTATTTGTTCATTCATTACTTCAAATGCATATTAGCAGAAAGCAGAGAAATCAGGCTACTTTCCTTCTACTGATGTTAATCTCTTTGAATTTGTTTCCAAGTTAGATCCACTCAGAAAGAAATCTTTAAAAAAAAGGTGATCTTCAGAAATGGAAGATTTCTTAAACCTAGTTTAAGCTGGAAAAGAGTTGTTACATTTCCTAAATAACATAATAGGCTTATGAAAAATCTTGATAGTTAAATGATTTTTAAAATGAACAGCAAGTGATATATTGTGCAATAAAATATATTAACATGTATTTCTAACTGTTGTACCCTGCAGGTGCATGAAATGATTACATACCGTTAGCTAAGTGCTGTTAGCCAAAGTTAACTAATAAATTGTAGTGGGCAGAGTTGGACCCTGGTTACATTCCAATCATGGGAAAGTAAGACTCCAATTTTAAAATTCCAATTTAAGAAGCACTATGTTTGTCATTACTGCATAAGGGAATTCTAAACACAAAGGGAATGTTTCACGTACTTAGTTTCATGTCAATGCCAGGAAATTTTTTCTAACTTTCTCAGTATTTTGTGTATAGGCAATAAGACAATTTAATAGTATTTCAAAAAAAAATATTACTTTATGTTAAAATGAATTGGTTTTTTTTCTCACAACTGTCCACCCCAATCACTTAACTTTCTCCAATCATTTGACATCATTTTTCCAGATTTGACAAAAAAGCTACCTATAGTGTTTTAATTATGATTTAAAAAGTTGCTAATTCATCTGTCAAGTAGTGAGAATAGTCCAAAATCAACAATCAGGCCTAAGACACCCAATACAGGCAAAAAAGTCACTTTTTGAAGGCAATGCACTTTGGTAGTTTTTCCAACCAAAAGCAAACAGAGTTATCATTGTGAAAAGAGCATATTGTTTTGGAGGAAAGTTAAGGGAAAGTGAGCAAAGAGAAAAGGAGGGACCTTGGAGGCATAATAATGGAAATGAAATGTGCTAGCAGAAAAGAAACAAGGGAGTTTAACAAGGAATTTAAAGAAAGAAATTGAAAGAAATCCACAGGTCATCACCATTAAGACTGACAGACCCAAAATGAGTACTTCCAAGCAGCAAAAGGATGAAATTAATACAATCTGTAGGATTAGAAGAAAAAGAGTTAGACACACATATACAAAAGGCATGTGCTGAAAGTGATGTGTCACCTAGAACACTGGCACACAGATGCACTTAATCTGGTAAAATCAGAATCTGTATCCTCTTGTGCAGCAACTGTACAAAGATCTGATCATAAATAAACTAGGTGGAAAGCTAATATATGTGCTTGGGAAAAGAAAAGAGGCATTGTGGGGAAAAGTTGACACACACACAGAAAAGGAAATCACAAAACGCAAAGTTAATCCTACCCAACTTTGGGAGATTTCAAAAAATGGTCACCCAAGTTACAAACTTAAGAAATGCAATTTTATGATGGAATGACTCAATGAATGGCAAAAATGCATCATCATCATCTAATACTGAATCATGCAAGTAAAATTCCTTCCAGTGACTCTACATTCTAAGCTGTCGATAGACCAGCAGATAGCAAAAGAACAAGTTTTAAAATGTGAGCACTGCAGTCTCTATCAGATATATTTCTTAACACAAAAGCCTTCTCATTTATATAGTTTCTTAGAATTTGATGGCTACTATTAATTACCTTTTGCAAAGATAAACTTGTAGGGTGACTATCAGAAATTGCAAATTTTTGATCTACCTAGCTGAGAGCACACTTTGGTCTCTAAACATTCTGAATTGACTCTCAAATGACTATTTGCTAGCTAGTAAACCACTGCCTCTGCCATTCATTTGAATTAACCTGTAACAAAAATCATGATAAACAGAAAACAATTATTCTAAGAACTAATTATCATTCCAGATGAGCTGGCAGTGCTACCAAAAATCTGAGTATATCTGCAGTTCTCAGAAAGCATTAAAATTTCTGAATACGCATTACTTATTGATCAGACCAGCAAATCCAAAAAAAGGGGGGGGGGGATTCTGTTCATTAGACTATGAGCAAATAGGCACTCTCATACATTACTGGTAGGAATATAAAATGAAATACAACTCAAGAAAAGTGCTGAACACCTAGCCAAAATCCCATTTCTAGGTGTCACTCCAGAAGAATACACCTCCTACAATAAGCAAAGGCTATACACAAACTTATCCACTGTGACATGTATATAAAATGTTATTTAAGAAATAAAATACTCTAAATATAAGCAAAAGCAATGTAGTGTTTTAAACCAATGCAGGAGACCTGTGTGTATTATCATGGATAAACCTTGAAAATAAAATGCTTGGTGAAAAAATTAACTTACAGAATGATTTTTGTAGTATGATGCCTCATTTACACAATATGATATCAAACGCACAATGCTGGAAAAAATGCAACGCACTATTATACACTGAACATAAATGTTACTAAAATCATGAGAAAAACAGATAAAGTAAATATACACCAGAAGTGGAGTGCAGAAGATGATAGGTGGAATTAAGCATTACAACATGACAAAATACTGACATTTGCTAAATACTGAACAGGAATTCACAAACACTAGTTATATGATTTTCCTTCTGTTTAAGTTATTTCATAGTTAATAAAAACAAAGTTTTATGGATAACACTTTTAACTTGGCCATTTGGATGACGATTTCTTGTTGAATTATATTTCTAGGTCCAATGAGCAACAATTAAAAAACATGTAGTGATTATCTACAACTTAATCATTACTGTGTATATGCTGCCACCTAGCAAAACTTTCTAGAATACTTTAACAACCAAACAGACATGGTTCTCGTCTTCAGAATATACTCAGATTTACTACTTTATTAAAGACTATTAAAAAAATGCTACTCCCTCAAATATGAAATAGATGCTTTGCAATTTGATGAGCACACTATTCTTGACACTTCTTTTACAGTATGTGCAGGTAAACCATTTTGCTCTCTAGCACTTTAGTTCCTACCTTCATTGTCTTATAGAAAACAGAAATTTCCTTGGTAATTTCCTATGAACAACAACAAAAAAATGCCAGTTCTATATTAAGCTCTTTGCATATGGAATTAAAAGTACCTCACCAGATTGTTTCACCTTCTAATTCTAGTTTTATCTAACTGCTACAAAAAAAAAAGGTGACTACAGCAAATACAGCTCTAGTTTCCAAATTACAGCACTATGGTTTTGAAATCTTTTCTCTGGTTCTAACAGAAAAAAAAGTATACACTTAGGAACTTTTCCTCTTTATTTAAACATTAGAGTTACTCAAATGGTGTTGTTCATACTTTCGCATAGCTAACAAATATTTACAGATTTTCTGTATCAGGGTACAAAGTTAAGAGGACAAGGAAGTTGCTCTAAGTATTCTCTTCCAGTTCATACTAAGTACAAGTAAAGGTAAGACATGTACTAAATAATTATAAGATGAAGTAAAATGTGATAACTTATTAAAAAAGGGAAAAGTAATACTTTATATTACTTAAGAAAGCATTTAACAACCTAGATGCAGGAATCATTTTAAAGAAATCAGTTTTCATTTTATTCTTACAAAAATCTTGAAAAGAATACTGGGGGTAGAGGACATTAAAAGCCAGCAAAATCTAATGGTACACTTCATGCTTTTATTTTCAAAAAAGACATTTTTGGAAATTAAATATATTCTAAATAAGATGGTTAAACAATTAAAAAAAAAGATTACTGAAAATTACAAAACAAGAATTCCAATCAAATAAATCAAATGAGCATTATTATCCCAAATATAATACCAGAGATTCATTAACTTTTGTACATCTGACAAAACCTACGTCTTTTCCTCATAGATATATAAACATCAATTTACACAAAATTTTGGTAATTTTAAGAACTATGAAACACACTTCTGAATCTCAATTAAGACCTAAATTTTTAAAGAACATAAAAATGATGCCTGAAGTTACTTAACAGATATGCAGTGAGGGTGTGATGATAGAAAAAATGCTAAAGTCAGGGGTGGGAATAGCATTTCTTCCATATTAACATACATTAAGCACTAGTATAAATGTTAAAAGGAAAAGTAAATGAAAAACTTATAAAAGAGGCAGAAAAGTCAAGAACAGTTTTCCTATGAAAGTGACAAGCCTGAACTAATGTGGGGAAAAGGTTTTAAGCCATAGCAAGAGCACATTCTCAGGACTGGCAGAGTGCTGTTCCAAAGTGGAGGAAAGCCAGTACAGTTTAAGTGCAGAGCAGAGAAGGGAGTAGAGTAGAAGGTAAAGAGACTGCCTTCAGACTGGTCTTCACCAAAAGCAAGAGAAAGCCACCAGAAAGGTCTAAAGCAAAAGAACAAAAACATGATTGCATGTGTTTTGAAGAGAGTGTCCAGCTGCAGTGTGGCTGGAGACACTATAGCTCTCATGGGCTATAACTTGGAGTAGGATGGGGTGGTGCTGGGAAAGTAATGCACCAGTATTACTTTCAGTATTCAGTATTCTGAAATACTGAATACTGACTGTTTTTCAGATACATTTCTTCCCTGTAGAGTTTAATTCATTTCCTTCACCAAATGTCTATGCAATGGTTTCTCTTAACTTGCACTTGTTGTATTTGATTTTTGTAATTGACTTTTGTAGGATAAGTTAGTCAGGGTTTTCCCTCATTAACCTGCATAACCAGCACTTGTGGCACTGTGTCCTCTCCATGATTGTATGCCTGAGCCCAATGGGCCTGTACATGTTTGAGTGGGCACACGTGGGTCTGGGAGGAAAGGATAAAGCGGCTGCGTACTTGCGGAAAAAGAGAGTGCAAGACAGAGCATGAGCACAGGAGAAACACCAAAGAGAGGCCATAGAAAGTGTGTGAGAATTCCTGGGGGTTCACCTGCCTCCTCCAGCCCAGCCCTGCCAGTTGTTAGTGTCATCGCTAGAACCAATAAAGACCCTACGCAGATTGGACAGATTACGCCTGTGCACTAAAATTGGCATCACAAACAGGCTATCATTAGTTTCTTTTTCTTTTCTGTGGAAAGTTTAGTAATCTTTATGTGACAAATCTGTTTTTTGTTTGAATGTGTTTTCCCTTTTAATATATATTGTAACACCTTTCATCATTTCTATTTTTTCCTGCTCTCTTCTCCCCTACTTTCACAGAGGACTGTATTAAACTTTAGTATGGGACATATATATTATACTTATTGATTTACTAAGTTTATTGAGTCAGCTAGTAAACATTTATAAAATGTTTACTAAACATTTATAAAATCTGTGGCAAGTGATAGAAATACACACACAAAAATGAAAAATAAAAAATCAGGGAACAAGTATTTTCAGAATAGAAAGTACTTTGGTTGTAAAACAGACACCTAGCCCAGAAGTGAATTACAGAAGACTTCCTAAGTGTTAAATCTAAACTGTTCTGAAGAGGTCTGGAAACTACTAGATGGGGGAAAGAAAGAGCTTTAAAGGAAGAGTGGTAAATACTATCATCACTCTCAGAGTAATTTTTTTGCTTTTGAACAGGTAGCTCATTTGTACATCTAGTAAACTCCCAAGGACATCAGTCTTTAGCATTTGCATTTCACATCATATATGTGAAAGATTAAAGTCTTTCATACCCTACCAAGACAATTTACTGGGAAAAAAATTACATCAAATGTTTCCTAAAAGTAGCACACATTTAACAAATTTATGAATGAAACACCTTCACAGACTTCCTCTTAAAAATACACCTAATTTTAGCTTAAAGTAACGTAGCAATATATTTCAATTTTATTTCTTACTTCATACCACATGTTCTTAATGGAGAGCTATTCCTATATCACCCAAGCATTTTCCTATTACTGTTTTCCTGCTTATATAGGTCTCTGACAAGAATGTCTTTTTCTCACTCATTCAATCACTGACCACAATTCCTATGTAAGATCCTTAAAGACCAAAGACAAGTCATTCACTTCATTTTGGCTTCTTTAGCAATTTTTTGGTACAATTTGTTGGTTCTTCTGGACTTTATGCTATATCATACCTTATTCTTTTCCATTTGGGGGTTTCTTACCCTGTCCCACCTGAGAGTATACACCATAAGCAAAAGTTTCATCACCAACTTCTTTGAAGCTACAGCTATTTATTCCATCTCGTCCCTTTGGACAGTAAAAACAGGTAAATGTACTAAGAGTTCACCATCAAGAACCGCGCAAACACGTGAAAAATTCCAATTAATTTCTTAGAACCGTTTTGAGAGAAAGATACTATCATGAACCTCCTTTTCCAAAGTCAGTGAATGCAGAAATAAAACAATTTCCCCCAAATCCCACCGTTAAAAAATCATGAACAGGAGGGCTAGACACGCGTCTCTTGTTCCAAGCACCTAGAAACTGCGAAGGGAAGTGGTGGTCGCCACGCTTCAAGACGGCATGAACCCGCCTCGGCCTTTCGAGAAGCTCCTTCAGCAGCGCTCCCTACGTCACCCCTGGTCCGTCGGAAGGACCCAGAGAAACCGTCCCACACGCCCTAAAAGTAGTTACTACCATAGATTCCAGACCGTGGTGCTCACCTCGTTATTGAGGTTCAGAGGCCCGGATTGAGCCATGTTAGCGTTAGGAACCGATTCCGCTGTTGCCGACATAGGAATTACGTCGACCATAATGCGCCTGCGTGACCACGCCCCCTCAACGGTGGCTTTCTTCGGCCAAAACTCATCCACCGTCGGTCGCGCTAACGTTTGCGTACCAAGAGTCTTAGGTGAAGAACACCGCTGAGGGAGAACCTCAGGAGCTGAGCCCTGCGCGCGCCGGAGGTACTCGTTCCCACTGAAATCAGGCCGGGGCGGATGGCCCACCCAGGGCTGTCTGCTGGCTGTTTTGTTCCGTGTAGAAGATTTTTTGAGCGCTCCCTTTATTTATAGAGCTTATTCTTAGACTAGTATTTAAGGTCCCAATTAAACAACGTACGTTTTGTGAAAGGTTCACTCTAGTGGCCAATTTTTGCTCTCAATTTTTACCTAGCGTGTGTGAAGATTTCTGAGCTGCTGACAGGCACGTCTTACTAGAAGTAGCTTTTTATCTCACCCTTACATTATAGATAAGACAAGGGCACATTTCCACGCACGTTATAAGGTTTAAATTTAGCTAGTGAACGTTTAAAGCAAAACCAGGAAACACGTCTGTTTGCTACCTGTAATAATAGTTATTTTGAAGTATCAGCCTCTTGGCAGAGGATACCTGAGGTAGAGTACCACATGATATATTGAGTTAAGACATAGTTTTGAGTGTTAACACGACTCAAGTAACGGGATATACATTATCTGCAACATATTCATGAAATTCGATGAGATAGGAACTATTTTTCTCCTTTCACAGATGTAGAAATCAACTTCAAAGAAGTCAAATATCTCGCTCAGAGGTGAGGACTGGGACTGTTCACTGTTTCAGGCACTGCTAACTACTTAAGATGCAGGTCCTTGTGCAAACTTAAAGTTCAGGAGCCTTCATTCAAAAAGCGGTAAAAAGTTTCTTCTTTTTGTTAATTGAAACCAAAGTCTATGTTGAGGAGGCAAGGCTGGGTGTAATAATTCACTTAACTTCTAAAGAATACATTGTGGTGACACAAAGGTTAGTACCTATTAAATTTTTTCTTTGCTCCATTGTGATAAGTGGTGCATGAAAGGTTGTTTTATTCAAAGCCATCAAGTTCTTACATGTTTTCTTCATAAAACAGAGCTTGTTCTGACATTAAACCTATGCAGATGATTTTGCTCTCTTCTGGTCTGATTAGGGACGAGATACTAGACCATTCACAGTATATTCATACTTCCATATTATTTCTCCAGATGTCATAGGTGTTTTATTTGATGTTTTATGTGGTGCTTCATCAAGCTCAAGGATGGAGATGATCAAATGCAGTTCTGGCACAGGTGCCTGGCTTTTCCTACCTTAGGACTCAGGGAGGGACACATGGACTGAAGCAATATGGCAGTGGGTTCAGAGAAGAGACAAGGTAGTGGGAAGTTAGAGAACCCAACTGGGAGGATGTGAAATACAGGACCACATTTGACCTGAGACTAGGCCCTTGACATTTATTCCACTGTTACCGAACTTCACTTCCAAAACTAAAATTCACAGATAGGACTATTAAGAATTTGAGGACTGTGACTTTCTCGAAAGTATTCTTTAGGGAAAAAGCATTTAAGCCATACTCACTTAGCCTCTGTCCAAGAAGATAGCCAGATTCAAGCCCTTGCATTTAATTCCCAATTCTCTACTTAATGTACAGCAACTCAAACTTGGATTTGAACTGGTATTCCTTTAAATTAATAGGTGATTTGGACACAAGTAAATTAACTTCTGACTTCCTTTTTGACTAGTGCCACATAAAGGTAGATTTTGAAATACTGAATTCTTTAGTCACCTCCTTGCCTTAACTCTTGGTCCAAGGACTTTTTCTTCCCAGATTAGGTAGTGGGCACTTCATATGTAAATACACAGAAAAGAACATTTCAAAGATAAATATGGATCTTTATAGAACATGTTTTCTGCTTTCAGAGAAGAATGTTGCTATAATTCCATAATGCTTCAGAAAGTGTAATCTTAATAGGGGTTAGTAGCTTTTAAAGACTTTGTAGTGTTTTCTCTGCCCCTTAGTTCTCTAATACCTTATTTCTCTAGTCACCAGTTTTCTGAGGCTCATTGGAGTTTTTAATGACCTTTCTTAGTCCAAGCAGTGGAAACACTGCTTCTGATGATCCTCTGTCAAATCTGCATTCTCAAAGGCTACTTTCAAAGACCAGAACAAATTTAACTCATCCCTTTTAAAAATCCTTTCCATAATGTTCAGCAGTTAACTCTTCACACCCATAGTTTACTACTATATTATTTGTAATGGTCTACTTTGATTTGAAATTTCTTGTATACTGTATTCTTTTTCCTTAGATTCTTTTATAAAAGCAACTGATTTATTTTGACTGTATTAAAGTGAAATCATTTGTCTCTGATACATTACCTCCACATCCATCCACCTCCTTCTTTTGATATTGCAATCTTCAAAATTTAATTTGATTGCTTTCAGAGGTGAGTTTACAGTATATACTCATTAAACTATACACATTTCCTCTAGTAATAATGTAATTTTATGAATCAGGCTCTTCTAAAAATCATCACACCAATCCCCTTCCCCCAATCTGAAACAGATGTTTTCAGATATGTGAAACAACAAAAATTATCATTATTAAAAGTGGTTTTATTATTTTTTTGAGTCAGTGGAAGTTAGGATCCATAGGCATGTTCAATAGGGAGTCAGGTGCTCCAAATTGAAGTTTCTCAAATTCCATTTTGTTTATCTACTGGAACTGCCACAACTAAATCTAAATATTTAGCAGTTAGAACAGAATTGAGGAACAGGCACATACACACTTATAGAGAGGGAGAGAGATAACCAATCTTCAACCAAATTGCAAATAAGTCAATAAAGAAGAGGTGATCTTTTCAAAACTTGTGCTAAAAAATTGGGAAGTATTAACTTTGATTTACATCTCACACCAAATACAAAAATATCTTAAAAGGGAACATACACCTAGAAATAAATGTAGAAATAAAACTTCTGAAAGAAAACATAATACAAATATGGCTTGGGCTTAGGCAAAGATTTTTTTGGGTATCAGGAAAAAAAGTAGAATGCTTGTAAAATACATTGATAAATTTAAGTGGATCAGGATTAAAATGTCTTTTCAAAATACATTGTTAAGAGAGTAAAAAGAAAAATCACAAATGGAAAGACAAGATCTTCCCCTCCTACTTCAATAAAGAAATAAAAGCACATATCGTATAAAGATTTGTACATAAATGTTCAGGAAAGTTTTATCTGTAATAACCAAAATGTGGAAACAACACTAATTTCCATTTAGTAGATAAAGGAATAAACTGTTGTAAACACACACATGGTGGATCACCACTCAAAAATAAGATGACACACTACAATATGAATGAATTTTAATATAATTATAATGAGAAAAACTAGACAAAATACTGCAATTTTACATTTATGTGAAATTCTAGGAAATGCAAACTAATGCATAGACAAAAGCTAGATGAGTGTTTCTCTGTGGAAAAAGGGGACTGGAGGATGGAATGCTGGAAGGGAAAATTACAAAGGTCGTGAAGAAACAAATTGTGGTGCTTGGGTTGTTTACGATCTTGATGTTGGCTGTTCATCATTTTTTTTCATAATTTTTACATTGTTTAGAGAATAAATTAAATAGCATTATACTATAGAATGCTATTGTTTGTGTGTATTCAGAGGGAGGATATGTACATATACATATCACATTTACTTGATTGTAGCAAATCTTTGTTCCCTGGAAGGGAAGTCAGTGACTTTGGAATATAGGTTAAGTTTTTCTACCATGTACCCTTCTGTAGTTTTTACATATTGTATCATGTGTCAGCATAACCATTTAAAACAAAATTTACTCTATTTTCTCATGGCTTTGTTATAATTTTGAATGGTATATGTTCTTTCATCCTGCCTGTGTTATAGTATAGTGCCAGTATGATAAAAGTTGTAATTTATTTTTGCTATATGTGTTACACAATCACTTTGAAGGTTGCACACTTTTCAAGGTATGTACTACAATATTTTCAGAAGGATATTTGCATGTTTTCTGTATTTTTATCCACAATTTTATTGTCTTCCTAGATTTACTAAAACTTTAAAACAATGATAAATAATAACAGTACTGGAATACCTAGATTGTTCCTGATTTTAATGGGAATGAATTTAACTGTTATCATTTAAAATGATATTTAGTTGGTTATTATGATGAATAATAAATTTCAGATAGTTTTCTCCTTTAGTCTTTCATATTAGTAGAAATTGTTGCTGAATTTTATCATTGCCTTTTTCATTTCTGTTGATTTAATTATGTTTCCCCCTTCTCCACATATATTCTAATTTTGTTGTAGCTGTTAGAGGGGTGTGGGTATGGACTTCACAATAGGTTTTCCTGTCCGCAGACTTTAGCACCTGGCTTATTCTCCTGATGCCCTAAAGGTGAGTTTGCTCATCTGTGGACCACATCATCAAGCCCACCCAC
The DNA here is from genome assembly GCA_004024945.1 of Uropsilus gracilis. Taxonomy (NCBI): domain Eukaryota; kingdom Metazoa; phylum Chordata; class Mammalia; order Eulipotyphla; family Talpidae; genus Uropsilus; species Uropsilus gracilis. The sequence goes on along the minus strand of PVHY01015696.1, from coordinate 6,536 downwards.
CACCCAGAAATCCCACCAACTGCCCTTGCTGAGGGCTCCCACCATGAATCTTTCACCAGGTTGACTGGTATATGACTTTCCCTACTGGAGCCAATTTATACAATTTTCTAGAGGTAATTGCCTCTGCAAACATATAGACAGTGATGTACGGTTACTAGGATCATAAATACAGGGAATCTTGATACCACCAAAGGTACAAAATAAAGTTTGCTTAACTGACCCTAGAGAAACAGATGTCTATGAATTACCTAAGAAATAATTCAAAATAATCAATTTTCAGAAGCTCACTGAGCTAAAAGAGAACAGTGATATAAAATCAAATGGAATCAGGAAAACACACATGAGAAGCATACAAGAGAAATTCAGCATCCTTTCATCATGAAAACTCAACAAATTAGTTATAGAAGAATGTGCCCTGACACGATAAAGACCCTGTTTAACAAGCTGTCAGGCATCATCATACTTAAGTGAAAGCTTGAGAGATTTTCCTCTCATCAAGAACAAGAAAGATTCCCACTCTCATCACTCCAACATAGTATTGGAAGTGCTAGGCAGAACAATTTGGGAAGAAAAGGAAATAGAAGTCATCCAGATTAGAAAGGAAATAAATGTAGCTTTGCATATGACATGATCTTATATGTTGAAAACTCCAAAAACTGCATACATAGACAAAAATATGGTTAGAGGCAATTATACACAAGGTTAACATGAAATGAAATAGTCTAGAAATACAGGATGCTCAGTGTAAGAAATGGTAGTCTTGTTAATAAATGATATAAATTCGGAATATCTCCATACAATAGAATGATGAAATTGAACTCTATAGTTAATTGGAGTAGGCACAAAAATTCTAGAAAAAAAGGAGTAAAAACTTCTTGACATTGGTCTTGGCAATCTTGGATAACACAGCGAAACTCCAACAACAAAGACAATCATGGGTGAGTAGTATTATATCAACTAAAAAGCGGCACAGCAAAATAATACATCAACAAAGTGGAAAAGCAACCTACATAATGATTCACAATGCTCCTAAACCCTATGTCTTATGAAGGTTTAATATTCAATATATATATAGAAGGAACGCATATAATTTATAGCAAAGAAGCTAATAACTCAATTTAAAAAACGGACAAAGGATCTGAATAGGCATTTCTTCAAAGAAAACATACATATAGCTATCAGGTATATTTTAAAAAGTGTTCAATGTCAGTAACCATACAGGAAACAAATCCAAAACCATGGTAAGATATCACCCCACATCTATTAGGAGAGCTATCAGGAACAAAACACAAAACATAAAAAGTGTAGGTGATGATGTGAAGAAAAAGGAATTCGTGTACAGTGTGTGAAAGTAAACTGATATAACCACTGTGAGAAGAATCATTAGAGTTCCTGAAAAAAGTAATTGAACCCCAGATGACCCAGCCTTCCCATTTCTGGTTCTCTAGGTGTAGGAACAGAAATCAGAATCTTGAAGAAATATTTGTACCCACAATGTTCACCGCAGCATTATTCACAATAAACAAGTTCTGGAAACATCCAAAATGTCCACTAGTAGATGATTAGATAATAGTGTTTATACAGAGGGATATTATTCTGCTTTAAAAAACAAAAGTAATGTGCCACTTTTTTTTTATGCTGAATGAACCTGAGGACATTTTCTTGTGTTTGACTTAGACAAATATATCTGACACCATATAGTTTATACAGTATTTGGTAATATTTATATTATGATTTAAAGCAGTCAAAATTATTGAAACAGAGAACGGTGGTTGCGAGAGAATGGGGAAGGGGAGATGGAGTGGTTTTAGTTAGAGGACTACAAAATTTCAGTTATCCAAAATAAAACACCCATAGTTAACTCTATTGTATATACAAACATTTGCTAAGAGGCTAAAGCCTAAGTGTTTCTATCATCAAAATAAAAGCAGCAATAATAATAAAAATAATTGAGAATCTTTTGGAGGTGATGAATAGGCTAAGGACATAGGTTGTGGTGATGGTTTCATGTTGTATACTTATCTCCAAAATCACAAAGTTTTGCATAGGAATTATATACAGCTTCACATTTTTTTTGGTATCACAAACCTCAATAAAGTAGTTTTTTAAAAAAAGAAACATGCACTGGTACTAACATAATGACTTTCTTTCTTGACTGAGTGGGTGTAAAAGAAGTTATTATGGAGGAACCCATCCTTTTAAAACATGTCTCATTTATAATCTCTAGCACTGAAGCTGCTGGTAATAACTCCCTTTATAACAAATTACTCCACAACCAAGTGTTTCAGTTTCAACTGAGAATCTGCTGCATTTCTGGATCTGCATTTTTAATCCTTTATCCTCTGGATGGCAGTGTTGTTCTCCAAATTTCTCACTACACTTGAAAGTTGGAAGTTAAAAGAAAGTTATTCTCTGTGAAAGGCCTATGATAGCATTTTCTGAATTAAGTGGAAAATAGATGAATCTATCAGATCATATATTTTTTAATGTCTGATTAACCCCTTAGATTTCAATTTTTGAGCAGAATTAATAAATCCTCAAAGTTGACAATCAATGGATTTAGTTAAGATTTTATATTCTATATATATGTACATATATCATACTAAAATACAAGTTAATATATAGAATGCTTGTAACAGACAAGCCACTTGGCTAATATGTTTATTTAATCAATCCTTTTACATTATTCTTTTGCCAAAAACATGGTTTTTATGACATATTTTGATAAAATTGTTCCCTTATATCTCTAAAGAATTCTAAGAATTTTAGTCTAAAAATTCTAATAATTTTAGATCTTAAAATTTCAAAAATAGCTAGTTAACGTTATATAGGCAAGTTTCATAAATGCTAGATGGATTCAGATGACACAGAAATTTAGCATTTTGATTAAGAATTGTGGTTCAGGAATCAGATTATCTGATGCCATATTCAAATTTTGTCGTTTTCCAGCTATGTTCCCTTGGACTAATTATGTAATCCCAAGGGTTTCTTTATTCATAAAAATGTGAATTGTAATCAACCTCATAATTGTTGTAATGATTAAATGAAAACACAGTGTGGAGTTTTTGATGAATATTTACCTCTTAATAATTTAAACTGTTATTTTCTAGTATCTCATTTCATCTTGATTTCAACTTTGTAAGATAGACATGTGATACATAGGACAGATTCCTATTTTATGAATAACAAATGCGTGAGATCTCAGAGGTAGTGAGAAGGCAATCCCAGTCTCTTGCCATAAAATCACTGTGACAATTTTATAATAAATCTGATATGAACATATAAATTATATTAGTAAATTTATGACCACCATGCATTTTTCCATTCACCTAATTATTTATTGATTATGCAATAATTAATGAAAGAATGCACTTTGTAAATCATTATTTCCTTTATGATTTATTCTTTCAGTTATTTGCCAGTTGATCCAAGATAGGTTTAAGATTATGTAACAAAATTATAGCTAAATTCAAAAAACATTACTAAAACTCAATTCAGATTCATTTTCAATACTGCGATTGACATTGATTCTTTTTCATCAGCATCATGGAGCTTAAGATATCATCTTTTTTCCAAAGTATTTTGTTAACTTGAATAGAGGTTTTAAAAAAAATAATTATTGTTTTTGTCCATGATCACCATGGTCTAGAGTAGTAGCTTTCATAATTCAAGGTCCCCTACATGAAGTATCATAAAGAGAATATTATAGGAAAGTCAGGGCAATTTTTCTAGAAGGTTTTCTAAAGGAGATCAGTTTTGAGTTCTAATTTAAAGAAGAGGGACTTGAATAGACAGATGTGGAATAGAGAGGAAATTCCCAGCAGAGGAAATTAATTAAAAAAGAAAAAAAAGCATGCTGAAAAATGTCACAAATAGAGTGAGGTCTCTAAATTGATTTTTCTACACATCTTTACACAGAATTTGAAACCTGTCTGATTTCATAAATATATTGTATACATGTACATTAAAATTATAAGAACATATTTAAAAAATTACAAAAATTGTACCTTAAGTCATTTAAAAAAAAAATGAAGCAGAGTCTTTTGAGGTAAATTCCAAATGTAATGAATTTAGTATGAGAGAAACAGATTTTAAAATATGTGAGAATTTATAGATTTGTAGATGAGTAATCTTTAAAGGAAATCTTGCTGTAGTTCTATTTTTATATAAAGATGTAAATTTGGAGTAGAATGAAGAATGAAGAGGATGGCATAAAAGCCTGTAGGAGAAATGTTTTTAATTTGAATGTGACCATCAAGGATCAAATAATTTCAGCATATCTTCTGATGTCCATGGAAACCAAAAGAAAGAGAAGATGTGTATCCTGGTGAGTTAAATTTAGCAGTTCATTTAGCTTCTTCTTGAAGAAATTCAATGTGTTTCAAGATTTTTGAAAGCACTCTCTCTGCTTCTTCATTTCTCTTCTAGTCTCAATTTACTCTACCTGAAAATCCTGTTACTCCACTGAAACTTTGCATTCAGGGGCACCAGTGACTTCCTACCTAATTGACTAGACTTTAGAGAATTCTCGGTTGAGAACGTCACCCCTTTATTTTGCCAGGACTGACCTACCTGAATGTGTTGGCTGATCCAGTGATACCCTGTCCTTGTCTCTCCACCTAGAGTATTGTCTTCACTAGAATTCTTGCCAGATAGATAAACCATAGGTATTGCTTGCCTCTTGTTTTACTTTTCCATACTTAATCTTAATTACATGGACACTATTATTCCAGCAAAGAATTATCCAGCCAAATGTCAGTAATTCTTAAGTCAAGAGCTCATGATTTATGTTCATGTGTTTAGAAAATCCCTTCATATGCAATGAAGTACCAAGGGTCATACTTTGGAAGAGACCAGCTCCTCCCCCCTCCCATTAACCCCCCTGCTGCCAGAAACTAGAGCAATGCTAGGTTTAATTTAGTCATAGCCTGTTCATAGCACATTTTCATCAGTGATGCATGTGTCCTTTCTGATTTTATTTACTCACTTTACTGATCCTATTTTTCAGAATGGGTAATTATACTTAATATCTTTAATATGAGAGGGCAGATGTTTTTACAAAATGAGTACTACATAATTTGATTTTTAATTATTCACTACCATGTTTTTGTGCAGAATATTTTACTATGTAAATGTAATTTCTCTTTCTATGGGTTTTAAAAAAATAATCCCATCCTTTTAATTGTTACATGTGTTTAATTTCTATTCTATGTATTCTTTTCATTATTGATGCCTACCCCTGTCACCATAAATAATATAACAAATGACCATCCTCATACCTGTTCACTTTTGGATTTTTGTGAGACTATTTATTGTGGGTTTAATATCTATTTATAAATGTTTATCAATCTGACCGTTGTAAAAAAAAAAGTGTGCATCTATATTTTATTGGTATAGAACATACACTATGTATAATTTACATAGAATACTAAAATAAACAATTTAGTCAAATTTTATTGTTGGTGAGTCACTTGATTGTCATAGAATGCTCACATTGATTGTTGCTGAACCCTTGAATCCTTTTCCAAACTATAGTTTCAATTGGTGAATGATTATAATTCTGACATGAATATTGGTTGATATTTTCAGTTATATGAGTGTACAGATGAAAGTAAATATAGCAAAATAATATTGATGTTCACAAATGACAAGTGCACCTTCTTTGATGAATTAGGTAGTGATATTTAATACTGGAAGAGTATTTTGCTTTTCAGAATGACTCACTATAGACACAGCCAGCTTTGAAATTTATTCTGCATGAACATTTTCTCCTCACTGTCGTAAGTCTAGAGTAAGTCAATAAGGTAATAAGTTAAGCCCTGATCTGTGGTATTCACTGTTATCCATGGTGTAAATGGTCCCACCATTACCTATGTCAAACTATCAACAAGATGTCACTGGGTGTGGAGATTAGGAAAGAAGTGCAATAGAATACTGTTTAATAGAATCTTCCATGTAGATGGAATGGCTGAAACCTCAAGAACATAGATAATAATGTGATTGTAGTGAAAAATGAGGAAAGAATGTATTTTGCATATTATCTTTGTTTCAATATAATTATTTAATCATAAGTTTATATAAATTAACTTTTAATAATAGCTGTGTTTTGCAACAGATTGCTCTTGCTTCTTTTCTCTCTTGGTGCATGTTTACTGTATGAAGGATTTCACATACTCCTAGTGTAGGTGAAACATTTTTGAAACATTTCCCAAATTATGTTCTGTACAATATATCTCACAGTAATTAGTCTGGCTAAAAATGAATCTATAATCAAATACATTTAGAATTTTTATATAATTCATAAAGTATAGGGGCATTCACAATGTAAAATAAATCATATGATAGTTCTGAAATCAGGAAACTTCCCACTCATGTTTAAGCTAGTTGTTTCTAATCTTATTACAGCACAGATCACATCATGTGGAATTTATTAAATCTATTGAGACCATGTATACAAGTTTGGGAAATACTGGCATTAAGCTATTACTACGTATGTTTTAAAATTATATGCCTGCTATTGTTTGCTTAATATCTTT